>PVJA010007376.1:0-33557 GCA_004027025.1 Myocastor coypus | reverse complement strand
GTGTGCCACTGTGCCCTTAAATTATGGTTGTAGGGCATAGGAAGTAAATTAGTTGCTTTATTTCATCCATATTTGCTTTTAAAATATTTGCCCCAAAACTAACTTTAAATTTGAATAAAGGGGGCCCGGTGGGATGGCTCAGTGTTCTAAAGCGCCTGCTTGGGAAAGCAGGGACCACAGTTCAATCCCCGGCACCACATGCTGCGCTAGCCCTGCCCTCTGGGGGGGCAGGCTGAGCTGGCCATAAAAATGAGTGAATAAACAAACAAAGGTTCTGAAACAAGAAAAACAAACAAAGGTTCTGAAACAAGAATACAAATAATAAATAAAATAAAAAGTTCTTTAGAAGTCTTTTTTTTTTAATTTATTTTTTTTTCTTGTTTCAGAACCTTTATTTGTTTATTCACTCGTTTTTATGGCCGGCTCAGCCCGCCCCGAGGGCAGGACTGGTGCAGCATGTGGTGCTGGGGATCGAACCGCGGTTCCTGAAGCTGCCCAAGCTTTCCCAAGCAGGCGCTTTAGACCACTGAGCCATCCCGCCGGGCCCCAAAAGTTCTTTAAAAAAAAAATAATTATTATAAAAAAAATAAATTTGAATAAAGGGCTAGGGAGATAGCTCTGTAACACAGGTGCCTGCCTGGCAAATGCAAGGTTGTGAGTTCGAACCCTGGTCCCGCAAAAAAGAAAAAAAAAATTTTTTAATAAAATACTTGACATTAGTAAAATGTTTAAGGTTGAATGATCTAATTTAACATTTTTACTTTTTTAATTAAAGAAGGCTGGAGAAGAAGAAGAGGAACTCTCTGAATTACAGCTTCGACTTTTGGCTCTTCAGTCAGCCAGTAAAAAATGGCAACAAAAAGAACAGCAAGTGATGAAAGAAAGCAAAGAAAAGTTAGCTAAGACAAAAACCATACAGCAAAAAGTTAAGACCAGCACGAAAACACATTCAGCCAAAAAAGCTAGCACTACAGGTGATTATTAATTATTTTAGTTCAATTTGTGTGTCTTATTTATTTATTTATTGTATTTAGAACAGGGTCTACAGGGTCTCTCTACATAGATTGGACTCCTAGCAATTCTCTTGTTTTCAGCCTCCCCAGCACTGGGACTACAGGCGTGTGCTACCATGCTGGGTCTTAGTCGCTCTCAGCTTGCCTGAGGTGGGCAGGGCTGCCTAAGTGGGCATTTGAGTCTGCTGAGCTATCTGGTTGGCACCTTATAAAGACTAATTCAGAATGCTTTGAGTTTGAGGAATTAGTGGGAAACACTCCTGTATGAACAGAATTTAAGAGGTGGATCAGTATACGTGAGTCAATGATAAGGGAAATAAGTTTTAAGCTCTTGGGTCTTGTAAAGTTTTCATTGTGTGATAGCTATCCGTGTTTATCTTTTATTTAAAGCTAAGCAAGCGTTGAGAAAGCAGCAAACAAAGGCATGGAAGAAACTGCAGCAACAAAAAGAGCAGGAAAGACAGAAAGAAGAGGATCAGCGGAAACAAGTGGAAGAAGAAGAGAGAAGAAAAAGGGAAGAAGAAATCAGAAAAATTCGAGATCTCTCCAATCAAGAAGAGCAATACAATAGATTCATGAAATTGGTTGGTGGGAAGAGGAGGTCAAGAAGTAAAGTAAGGAGTGCAAAAGTGTAAAGTCAAAACATTACTCAAAATTAAGTGTCTTTGTAGTCTTATAGATTGATTTAGCTAGGAAAAACCTGTAAGTACTTTGTGTTTGGTAGAGTTGCTTATATAAGTAACTCTTGGGGAAAAAATGAGGTATAATTGAGAATGAGTTTTATGTATATACAGATATTACAAAAAGTTTTTTTTTTTTTTTTAGGGAAGGATCTACAGGGTGTTCAGGTCACACTGCTAGGTCAGACTCATGGTTATCCACCTATTTACAGCCTCCTAAGAGCTGGGATTTCAGGCATGCACCACCACGCCCAGTCTCTGTTACCCTCTCAGTGTGTTCTAGGTATGAGGCCAGCACTGGCAGGCCTGGGGATTGAACCCCCAGCTCCTGCACCTGTTTGCAGGTGCTTTAATCCGCTGAGCTATTTGACCAGAAGTTAAAATTTTGATTGGCAAAAATAGATTATTTTTTTCATTAGAAAAGACTTAGCATTTTGGCCATTTTCTATTCAGAAAGAAATTAAGATTGTGGTAAGGACTTATTCTGAAAGTAGATGTTACTTAATTACAGAGATAAAATTTTGCTGGGTTTTCATTTAGTAATGGAGAATGAGAAATATGCCATGATTTTTAGGGACAATTTTAAATCATCCTGTGGTAATTTGTATTTACACTTCAAGCATTTGTTGACCATTACTATGTAGGTCATTGATAATGGCTGAGAGTTATTGTTTTGTATGCATGGTGCCAGGAACTAGTCTGGAGATTTAATATTGATCTAGTGCTATTAGTGACAGTCTTTCAAGAGTTTTGAGCTTTTAAGTACACTAAGTGAATGTGCTCATGAAAATTAGAGGGATAGGAAAAAGTTAGCAGTTTTCTATTTGGAAGGACTTAAAAGTTTGGTTTGTTTAAGCAAGGAGTGCTACAACTTGGAACTTTTAACGAGCACCTCAACTGGGTTTCCATCACCCAGCTGCTACAGAGAATCACTGTGAGTTCAAAACCAGCCTGAACTACATGGTGAGACCCTTTTTCAAACAGAACAAAACAAAACAAAACAAAAAAAAACCCCAAAACAACAAAAAAGCACTTTGATAGACTTTTTTCTAATATTGTTCTATTTGTATATTACTCTTTTCTCTCCATCTGGATAGGTTTTGCTAGTTTCTTGTTGTGCATAAAGTTATTTCTATAAGTGAAACATAAGTAACCAAACAACATATATGAGGAAAAAATTCAGTGGCAGAAATGCTTGCCTAAAAAGCACAAGGTCCTAATTCAATTCCCAGTAATCACCCCCCCCCCTCAAAAAAGAATTAGGAAACAACACAGAATTATACAAACATGGACCCAGAGTTTAAAAATTTCAGATATCTACTGAAATATTTTGTCATTGTCTTTTGGGAAGCATGCTCATATAATTTTGGTGAAAAAACTATTAGTGTTTTATTTCTGTAGTTTATTACAGAAGCCATAAATGTTGAGGAGCTTGGTATAGTCTCATGTATAGAGAGATGTCTAGTTATTTAGTGGCTTGACTAACTATGGACGGTCTCATCTGTGTAGGTAGTATGCACAAGGTTCATTCTGTCTGATGCTGCATTAGTAAAATGTCCTGGACAGTGAACCTGTCCTATAAGTTGAAATTCACAAAATATAGTAATTTTAACTGAATCATGATTTTTGATACTGTTTTCCTGAGAAAATAATTGTAAGTTCTTTTATGATTTGTAGCCTAAGGTTCAACACTAACAAAAAATGTGTTGTACTTAGTCTACAGATCCTGACCTGAGGCGATCTTTAGATAAGCAACCTACTGATAGTGGAGGAGGAATTTATCAATATGATAACTATGAAGAAGTTGCTATGGATACAGATAGTGAAACTAATTCTCCAGGTATGAGCCAAAACTTGAAACATTTATATATTTATAAGTATTAGAAAATGGTCAAACTGTGAAATTTGTTGTGGAATAGGTTTGCTGGTAAAGTTTGTAACCGTAGGCATTTGGTGTTATAGATGCTTAGAGAACAAGCCTGAAATGTATAATATTAACCTTTATTGTCAGTATTTTTTCCTAGACAGTCTTCAAATAAAAAAGTATTGTTAAGCTTTGTTAACTGGGGCCTGTAAGATAGCTCAGCAGACTAAAAGCCTGCTTTGACAAGCACAGAGACCAGGGTTTGATTCCTGGTCCTACATGCTACACCAGCCCTGCCCCCAGGGTGTGCTGAGCCTGCAACCTAGTCCAGGCATGGTGGCTCATGCTTGTAATCTCAGTGCTGGGGAGGCTGAAAACAGGAAAATCACTACGAGTTTGAGCTATGTAGTGAGACCCTGTACCAAATACATAAAGGAAAAACAAAAAACCTCAAAATTTTGTTAACTGATCTAAGAAGTAAAGATTATGGGAATGATGAAAACTTTATTCTTTGAAACAGCTCTGTTATCTTTATAGCCAGGTTTCTTTCTGCTTTCATAAAAAGTAGATAGCTAAATAAATCAATAAATAAATGTCTACAGAGTATATAGCTCAGCAGCATAAGTGCCTGCCTGGCAAGTGCGAGGTCCCATTTTTGATCCCCAGTACTGCCAAAAAAACATGTGTCTACAGAGGGGAACAGCTGATGCTTAAATTTTCTTTGTCCTTTTTAATTTCTTAAAACTTCTTCCCCCCAATTTTGCATGCTTATATCTGGTAATCTGAACAACTAATTTGAAGACAACATTATGCAATATAGCAACAATTGTGGAGTTCCTATTGGATTGTTTGAAGTTCTGTGTCTTTTTTTTTTTTTTTTCTCCACTATATTATCTTTAAGAATAAAAGTATATTTTGCTTTTAGTCTTTGCTCCTCTTTCCAGTGGTAGTGTTTTGTAGGAATTTGGCAATGAAAGTGGTTCTAGGGACATCTCAGGTTAGGTGAGAAAGGGTGGTTAGACCTCATGGGGCTGCACTTCAGGTAGGTTGAGTGATCTAGAATCTGTTGTATCTTTGAGGGCTAGAGACTTGACTTTTGATGATGTTCACAGCTGGTTAGTATGAAAGCCCTGTTCTCTCAGTAATTTAAAGCATAAGTCTGAGGCACACAGCAGAACGCGGTTGGTGTTCCATGACTCGTGCATTTATAAGATCACACGATGAGTAGTTTACCCTGGTCAGAGTCTGAAATAGATGAAAAACTGAGGTCCTGTTGTTGTGTGTCTAGACTAGAAAAAAACAAAATGCTTGATTTGGGCAGTTTTTACCAAAACAGTTTACTTTCAGATTGTTGTGTTAGGCTGATGCTTGATAATGTTTTTTTTTTTTTTTTGTCTTTTTGAGACAGGGTCTTGCTATGCAGTTGAGGCTGGCCTTGAGCTCACTTTTGTAGCCCAGGCTGGTCTCGAACTCACACCAATCCTCCTGCCTCAGCCTCCCGAGTGCTGGGATTACAGGCGTGAGCCACCACGCCCGGCTATGTTTTGTTTCTGTTCGTTCCATAATGTCACTGTCTTATGGTCAGTCGTTAATTTTCTTTATTTTCAGGTTCTTAGAGATGATTCATGGCAATTCCCAAGAATTGACAATATTAACACACTCTCTCTTATAATAAAGCTTTATGATCTGTGCTTTTGAAAAACTTTTGTAAAAATTTATAAAGAAAATTGTTCTTAGCTTTCCTCGATTTTAACTTTTCATTATATTAATCACAGATGCTTGTAATTCTAAGAAGTAGAATGTTCTTAAGGTCTGTTTATGAAGGTCAGTCCAATCTAAGACATGTAGATAGGTCTACATGAAGTCACAGCACAACTGGGATAAAGAAATGTTAGATTGGTTTACATTAGTTACATATCTAGTTCCTTTGGAGATGTTAAACTTTGATCCAAGATTGATAAAATTCTAATTTCTTCTAGGAAAGTGTATTTGCGTTTCTTCGAACAAATCATGCATTTGTTGTGTTCTAAAGTCCTACCTTATTTTGTTTTGCTTTATTTTCATAGCGCCTTCACCAGTGCAGCCGCCATTCTTTTCTTCTGATTGTTCATTGGGGTATTTTTCTCCAGCATCATCTATTTCTTTGCCTCCACCTCCTCAGGTTTCTGTAAGTAAAACTTGATAATGATGTTCAAGAAATTGTTACATTGTGTCCTTTCTAATTTGTTTTAAAAAACTGGCATGTAATTAATGTATAGTTACGTTTGAAGAGTACTTTAAAAATCAACATTGCTAACTGAATGAGGAGGCACATACTTGGACTTCTATCATCTGGGAAGCTGAGGCAGGAAGATCATCATGAGTAGGAAGCCAGCCTGGACTGTATGTAAATTTAAGGCCAACCTGAACTATCGCATAGTTCATACTTTGTCTCAAAAAGGAAAAAAATGCTTATTGGTACTAATAGATAGAAATATATAAAGTTAAGTTGATTACTTGCTGTCTAGCTATCTCTGTTCATTGGAATTTTCATAGCTAATTTTTAATTTTATGTTCACTTTCTCTGAGT
The DNA here is from genome assembly GCA_004027025.1 of Myocastor coypus. Lineage (NCBI taxonomy): Eukaryota > Metazoa > Chordata > Mammalia > Rodentia > Myocastoridae > Myocastor > Myocastor coypus. The sequence continues at coordinate 27,431 of PVJA010007376.1, read as the reverse complement.
ATCTGTTGTTTCCTTGTCTCTTTGCTTTTCAGCTAGTAAGTATTCAGAAAATTTGCTCTAAGGCAAAATAAAAATTATCTACTGTTTTGGAACGTTTTTGGGGAAAATTGGGCTTTAAGGCAACAACGTTCGTCCATAGGTTTCTCCATTCTTTTGTGTTGATGAATGCGGTTATTTTAAACTTGAAACCCAGTTTAAAAATGTTATTGCTGGGGCTAGGGAGGTAGCTCAGGAGCACAAGTGCCTGCCTGGCAAGTGCAAGGTCATGAGTTCGAATGCCACTCCCACCAAAAAGAAAAAGAAAACAAAAATGTTCTTGCCTATGGAAGTTAATTACTTTTTCTCTATCTCTTAGAAGAACTGTCAGTCCTATTTAAACACACACACACACACACACACACACACACACACACACAGAGAGAGTCAGAAAAATCAAAATCCAAGAAGTGGGGAATCACAAAGTGGTAAGAGTTATGAAGTTATTTCCAGATTAAGAATATATGTTCTGGGCCGGCCAAATAGCTCAGTGGATTAAAGTTCCTACCAGCAGGCACAGGGGCCAGGGCTTGATCCCTGGGCCTGCCACCAGGGTACAGAGCCATGCTGCCAGCTCTTGGAAGGCTGTAAACAGGCAGATCACTACGAGTCTGCTCTAGTAGTGAAACCCTGAACATCCTGTAGACCCTTCCCTAAAATACCAAAAAAAAAAGGACCAGGGACAGAGCTTAGTTAGCATTGAATTACTGGCAAGTGCAAGGTCTTGAGTTTGATACTTGGTACTGAAAACAAAACAAATGTCTTTTAATGGGTAAGATTCTTTACATTTCACATTTGTTAGAGTGCTGATACATGTTTTTGTCTTTTTGAGACAGTGTTGTGCTATGCAGTTCAGGTTGGCCTTGAGCTCACTTTTGTAGCCCAAACTGGTCTCCCTCACATCAGTCCTCTTGCCTCAACCCTCAAGTGCTGAGATTACAGGTGTGTGCCACCACGCCCAGCACTATCTGATATTTATCATAAGGGGAATATATTAGAACAGAAGCTAGAGAGATGCTGGAAAATTTTTGGAGCAGAAATATTTATGTAAAATTGGTTTCTTTCATCGATAGTCTAGAATGCCGTTCCGTATGTAGGTAGAGTCAGTGGTGGTAATTCTTCTGGACACTAAGGTCCTTTGTGCCATAGTCAGTTTGGTTCCAAATAGTTTTAATTTTTGAGTTTTAAAATTTTGAGTTTACATTTTTTAGTTATTTTTGTGTCAGCATTTCTACTCATTTTCATGTAAGAAATTCTTCTGTAACATTATATGTATAAATTTGATTCCTATCATTCTTAAAATGTTAAATGGAGGTTAAAATGGGAATAGACAAGTTTGTATAATTACCTTAAAGTTCATCAGTGGGGCCAACAAGATAGCTCAGTGGACTAAGCACGTACTTTGGCAAGGTCAGGGAACATGCAGCACCAGGACCCTTCCCAGGGGTGTGCTGAGCCATGAGAGAGTCTAGGTGTGGTGGCATATGCCTATAATCCCAGCACGGGGGAGGCTGAAAACAGCAGGATCACTAGAAGTCTGGGGCATGTCGTGAGAAGCTGTACCCAGTAGTACATTTTATGACTGTTGAATTCTAAGCTTGTTTTGAGATATAGTATACTGTGTTTACTATACTTTCAGCTACAATAATAATCTAAAATGTACTTTTTTCTTAATTTAATATTGCTTCAGAAATAAACATTTGGAATTGATAAAATTTTATTTTAATTATGTCTTCTTTTTAAAAAATAGTCTTTGCCATCTCTGAGCCAGCCTTATGTGGAAGGTCTGTGTGTTTCTCTTGAGCCTCTACCTCCTCTACCACCTTTGCCACCTCTCCCACCTGAGGATCCAGAACAGCCTCCAAAACCACCTTTTGCAGATGAGGAAGAAGAGGAAGAGATGCTGCTTCGGGAAGAACTGCTTAAATCTCTAGCAAATAAGAGAGCTTTTAAGCCAGAGGTAATTTAGGTGCCTGAACCTACCTGTAGGTGGTGCTCTTAGGCTTAATTTTAGGATAGTCCTTTTTTCTAGTTATTAGGGGCATATTGGGCTTTTGACCAAAATATGGATGGATAAGTATAATAGTAATCTGCTTAAGGTTTTTAAAGGTAACAGAAATTTCATTTGGAGTGTTTCCTATCTGTCTTATCTAGGAAACCTCCAGTAATAGTGACCCACCTTCACCTCCAGTTCTGAACAGTTCACAGCCTATCCCAAGAAGCAATCTATCAATAGTCAGTATTAATACAGTATCTCAGCCCAGGATACAGAATCCAAAGTTTCATAGAGGACCTCGTCTTCCACGGACTGTGATCTCGGTAAAAAACATTTAATGTTACTTTTGGTGTGAAAAATTTGTGTGAATTTTTTTTTTTTACATTTTTAATACATTGATGAAATGAGTATTAAGTGTATCACCATTGTCAACATCAGCTGGTTCTTCGTTGTACAATGTATAAAAAAAGGAATTTCTTTATGAATGAGAATGTAAATATAAGTAACACTACAGAAACTATCTATCTATCTATCTATCTATCTATCTATCTATCTATCTATCTATTTATTTTGGGGGGACCTTGCACTTGCCAGGTAGGCACTTGTGCTATGGAGCTATCTTCCTGGCCTCTACAAAAGCATCTTTGCTTCAGTTATCCCTACTACAGTCTTCTCACAAGAGAACAACGCATTCCGTTGACAAATAATGCTTATAGTGATAGGACATACTTAACATGTAGATGATGTTGCTGTTTTGTCATGAGGTTCATAATAGATTTTTTTTCATTTTTGCTGCCCTGTTTCCTACCTTCTTTATGTATATTCAAATGTATTTATATACAAATACATATCTTAAAGCAAATTTATCAATGAAATGAACAGCATGTTTACTTGAAAATGTAGAAATTGTTGATAATGTTTGGGAAAGTTTTCTGGTACAGGTGGTAGTTCTTTTCTGAGGCGGGGGGTGGGGGGATAGTTTTTCTTGGCCATTTCTTCAACTTTTCCTCAGAATTGGTTCATTCAAATTTTGTGTCTTTCCTAGAATCAGTTTTAAGAAGTTGTATATTTTTATTGCTATAATTTTTGAATCTTATTAAAATACTAATGTCTGCCTAATAATAGAAGAATTTATGATATTTAGTAAGAGACTAAAGTGACAATTTCTTTTACGTTACTTCCTAGTGGTTTTCAAGCAAAATGAATGTAGTAAAGTCAAATTGCAATCTTGTTTCTATTAGGTCCTGCAACATTAGCTGCTTTGCCTTGTGTGTACCCACAAAGCCTATAGCTGGTTTAACATTGAGTAGCATTTTTAATATAATTCTTACTGACTTTTAAGAACTCATATTAAGTGGCATGATGGTTCTTTATAGAAAGATAAGTACTTATAAGAGGAAGATGGTAATAATATCTAGACTTTAAGAATATAGAATATATTGTAAGGATATAACTAGTACCGGTAGGCTAGGAAATAATCTATTGTATAGTATGATCAGAATAAACTTTATATTATTTTGTAGAACCTCATTTTTATGTATTAAAATTCAAAGAAGTTAAATGATGTGTCCCAGGTCACCACAAATTTATTGTAGAGCAAGGAAAGGAATATACTTACATTTATTGTTAAGAGTAATAAATACATTGTTTTTGTAGCTTCCTAAGCATAAGTCAGTGGTTGTAACACTGAATGATTCAGATGATAGTGAATCTGATGGAGAGGCTTCCAAGTCAACAAACAGTGTTTTTGGTGGATTAGAGTCCATGATTAAAGAAGCAAGACGAACTGCTGAGGTAAGTACCATAATGAGAAGTGAAAAAAAATACTCATCCATTGAAAATCTTTAAAGCTTAAACTTTTTCATCAGTAGACTTTAAAGATTTAGTAAAAACAATTTGTGTTAAAAAGAAATTGTGAAAAAGAAGGGCTATGAGGATAGCCAATATTTTGGCTCTAGCCCCTCAAGGCTAGTAAGGACTCAGGACATAAGAGAACCTGTGCGGTAATACCCTATAACTCAGAGGTGTCCCAAATTTTCTGGTCAAGATTATGGGACCTCAGAGGAAAGGGATAAATTAACTACAGTGTGTGTAAGGCAGTGGTTTTCAACCTGTGGGTTCCAACTCCGGTGGGGGTTAAACAACCAAAACACAGGGGTTGCCTAAAGCCATTCTGAATCTTAACTGTAGCAAAATTACAGTTTTGCAGTAGCCACCAAAATTATTTTTTGGTTTGGGGTCACCACAACATAAGGAACTGTATTGTGGGGTCATGGCATTAGAAAGGTTGAGAATCACTGGTCTAAGGAGAGTCACCCAGAGAAAAATGTTTTCTCAGGCTTTCACAGAGAGCAAACTGGTCAAGCAATGGCCATGACTCATCCCGAAGGCTGACACTGACAGCAGTTGTACAAGGCACTGTACAAGGTTCCTAAATTATTCCTGAGGGGATTTGACCTTGGAAGATACAAAAGATGAATGTTTTGTTATACAGGTCTTGCTTTAACTTGCCCTTGATCACCCAGTGGAAAAGTATAATTATGAGGCATAAAATACAGAACTAGATTAGTGTGATGAGCTGTAAGGGGCTTAAATCAACAACCTCCAACATTGCCAGTTTCACTGGTAACCCACTGCAGTTATGGAACATTGGACTATGTGTACATCTACTTCCTCTCAGTTCAAAGAGAATTTTTTTTCTTTCCTTACCAATATCAATTAGAAAATGTATCATGTCCACAACCCTGTGCTCTGTATTACTGTTGTGAGGACAATATACAATGTGTCAATTATTGCGAATGTACTACTAATGTGTTGTGAAACTATCATATTGATATTTATTAAAAATTTTTAAAGAAATTTATGCTATTAGCACTTAATGAAATAAGCCATGACAGACAGATACACATACACACACACACACCACACACATACATACACACACAATTTTGCCATGTGATAGCATGTGCTGCTTTGGAATTCTGCTAGCAGTAAGGCAGTCAGTCCAAAGTGACACAGCTGGTAGGGTAACTTGTTATAGCTTGTGTTCTGCTGTTGAACTTAGTGTCTGAAACTGTGAAGCTCCCAAACTATAAATAATCTTTGACTTAAAAAAAAAAAAAAAAAACAACTTATTTTTTTACAGAGAATTTTAAAAATTCTTCCCTTAGGCAGACATAGGGGCCAGGGTTTGATCTGTGGCAGTGTGCGCCGGTAATCCCAGTGTTTGGGAGGCTGAAAAACAGGAAAGGTCACTGCAAGTCTAGTCTGTATAGTGAGACCCTGTAGTCTTTGTGCTAAATACATTATTTTTTTTAAAAAGTTCCTCTTTATGTTTCTAACTAGTCCTTGTTCAAACTAATAAAAATGCATAGGTAGCTGTCTTATATCTAAGGAAACTTATTCCTGAATTGCGTTATTTTAACAGCACACTTCTATTAAGCTATGTTTGCCTGCCTGGCAAGTGCTGGGTCCTGAGTTCAATTCCTGGTACCAAAAAAATCCAGCATATTAAGTACAATTTTAACCCCCCCCCCATCTTAACAGTTGTATAGATAATGATTTAGTTTATTGATTTTCAAACTGCTGGTCTTGATTACTTGGTGAGTATACAGTTAATTGAGTAGTTAATAATTACTGGGATATTTTAAAGAAAGTGACTATATTCTTTTTTCTAATATGTTAGTGTATGCTGGGTTGCAGCAAAATATTAAGCTTAATGTGGGCTTTTGAAAGCTGTTGATCTGGTTAATTTCTAAATTCTCTTTAGCAAGCTTCAAAACCAAAAGTACCTCCAAAGTCTGAAAAAGAAAATGATCCCTTGAGAACACCGGAAGCTTTGCCTGAAGAAAAGAAGATTGAGTATAGATTATTAAAGGAAGAGATTGCCAAGTGAGTGGCATTTTATATAATTTGTTTTAAAAGTAGGTGCTGTTTACCAAACTTTTGTTTATATAAAGTTTACTGGGAAATGAATGGCAGTGGTCCTTACCCTAGATGCAGAGTTGATGTTTTTGTAACGCTCACAGGAGGGGGAGCCACATGTTCATCTGTAGATGTACACACAAAGAAGCAAGAGATCTACCTAACTGAACATAAAAGCACTTAACGGGGAGAATTGGAATGCCAAATTAGGTCATTTGTATTGGTCGTCACTGCAGTGAGTCAACGTGGCTGACATTTTAATCGTAGGAAAGAGACTCATTTTAAAGACAAATTTAGTTAAGTTTGACGTAATGCTTCTTTTTCTGTTACTTTAGTCGTGAGAAGCAGCGTTTGATTAAATCAGACCAGCTGAAGACAAGTTCATCATCTCCAGCAAATTCTGATGTAGAAATTGATGGGATTGGCAGGATAGCAATGGTTACTAAGCAGGTTACAGATGCAGAAGCGAGACTTAAAAAACACAGGTGAGTTTCATTATCTGACTAGGTTTCTAAATGTTCCTCAGTAGAGGTACTATATATGCTTTTGTACTGTTTATGTGATTAGTAAGCATCCTGTAGAGTCACAAGTTTTCACACTAGTTAAAATTATAAAGGCATATTATTTTAAGTTATATATTTACATAAAATAGTATTATCATTTAAATGAAAACATCAAGCCTTCAAAGGAAGGATGACTTCAAATTTATACCTGGCTTATCTGTTGCTTAAAACCATTATGAACCTCTTTGTGAAATTTTCTTTTAATCCTATGGCATAAAAAGTACCTTGATTGGAAGCATATCTTTATTATTAGAGATGGGCTTCATGTTTGGAAATTTTTGTTGCCTAATCTGGACAGTAAAACACATAGCCATGCTGCCATGCCTCTTAGTTTTGTGAAATTGCTGTGCTGCTTATCTGAATTTAAAACTTCTGAGAATATCTCTAAAAATGGGCTGGTAAGATGGTTCAGTGGTCTAAAGTGCCTGTTTAGGAAAGCTTAGGCAGCCACAGGGACTGCAGTTCAATTCCTGGCCCATATGCTGCACCAGCACCACCCCCAGGGCAGGCTGAGCTGGCCATAATACTTAAAAGATAAAAAAGGAGAATATCTCTAAAATCTGGTGGGCTGAATATGTTGAGGATACAATTTATCAAAATCATTGTTTTTTCAAAACAACGATTTTATGCTTTTACAAATTTAGTGACATGTAACATAAGATTTCCTAGTGACTAATAACTAATAACATATTTGGTTACAATTTTATCTTTGAGTATGCAGTTTTTTTATACCAATCACCATTAGATCATTAGATAATGTGGAGTAAATTTTTGTTCACAATTATTTTGAACTTTATTCTACTTTTAGGTTTACAGATACAAGGGGGACGTTCCTTGCCGAGGTAGTAGGACTTTATAGAAACTGACTGAGCAATTTTTGAACTCATTAAACTATCACAGTGAAAAACCATTATATGTGAATTCTTTTTTTGTTTTTGTGCAACCAGGGTTTGAACTCACAGTCTTGCACTTGCTAGGCAGGCACTTGTGCCACAGAGCTATCTCCCCAGCCCCTATGAATTTTTGATACTGAAAATATTCGTGTTTAATAGTATTCTAACAACTTAACAGTTTTTAAACAAGTTTCACAAGTTCTTCTATACTTAAGGAAAAAGAGTTAAACTTACTGCTTTGTTTCTAGTGTTACAGTTGCTTTAGAGTTTTTCTTAAAGCATGAAAAAGTATGATTTGGGGTGTTTTTATAAGGTAGCGATGGACTGGTGAGATAGCTCAGTGGTCTAAAGTTCCTACTTTGGAAAGCTTAGCCAGGTGCAGGGGACCGCAGTTCAATCCCTGGCGCCACATGCTGAGCTGACCAAAACCAAAACAAAACAAAAACTCTATAAGGCAACAAAAATCACAAGGAAATACTGATTGCAAATTATTATACATATAGATGAATATTTTGTTTTTCATGTTGTATAAGATATTAGAGAACAATTATTAGTATTTATGAATGTGTTCTGCTTTGAGTATTAGCCTTATGCTAACTACCCTGTTTCCTCTGAGGTATAATATCATGTTACATACTACTAAAAGATATTGCTAAACTATGATAACTGTTAAAGCAGATTGTTATTTTTAAAACTTTAGTCCTTATACCAATCCTATCACATTGTCTGTTTTTATAATTCATTTTAATAGCTGTGAGTATTGCAATTTAGACTATGATATTTGATATTTTAAGAGATTCAAAATTGTTTAAATTTATTAATGTGTTTATATTTTTGTCTTGTTTCTGCTTCTTTGTATAATATCTCTGTATATCTGTACGGTTACTTAAAAATTAGACTTTTTTTTTTAGGATCAGCGTTTGAACTCATGACCTTTCACTTGGCAGGGAGGCACTTGTGCCACAGAGCTATCCCCCCAGCCCCTTAAACATTAGATTTTTTTCTTCACTTCCTTGTCTTGCTTAGAATAAAATGAATTCACATATTTATAAGAAAGTTAAATATGCTTAATAACATTTCCTAGATTTTTTTTTTTTTTTTTTTGTCTTTTTGAGACAGGGTCTCGATGTGCAGTTTAGGCTGGCATTGAGCTCACTTTGGTAGCCCAGGCTGGTCTCGAACTCACATCGATCCTTCTGTCTCAGCCTCCCAAGTGCTGGGATTGCAGGCGTGAGCCACCGCACCTGGCAATTTTTGTATATTCTGATTCATATAAATAAGGGAGAATATAGCAACTTTTCAGCTCTTGTTGAAGATCCATCATATTGGGTCAGATTCAGCCAACCTGGAACATAGAACTGTAACATTTTCCTTGGTAGTTTGCATTTTCTCAGGTTTACATGATTTTGATAAAAAGATGAGATGCATAGTTACTTTTGTAAAATGACGCTCATTTTTTTTTTTTTTAGTATTTTTTTTTAGGGAAGGGGCTACAGGGTGTTCAGGGCCCTACTACTAGACTGCACTCATAGTAATCCCCCATTTGCAGCCTCCCAAGAGCTGGGATCACAGGCGCACACCAGAATGCCTAGTCTAAATTGCTACCTTAGTGAGCCCGGGGACAGGGCCAGCACAGCAAGCCCAGGGATCTGAACCCCTGACCCCTGTACCTGCTTGCAGGTTCTTTAATCCTAATAGTTTGGCTGGCCCTAAATTCTATTTTTAAGGTGCCCCTATCTGTGGACGGAAACCAGGGTTAATGTGTGCCAGGCAAGTGCTGTAGCACTGAGCTATACCCGCAGCCCATAGATGGTATCAGTCTGATAGTTTAGATTTAGATAATAATAGTAATTTTGTTATTTCTCACTTAGACTTCTCTTGATGAAAGATGAATCTATTTTAAGGAATCTTGTACAACAAGAAGCCAGGAAGAAAGAGTCTGTTCGGAATGCTGAAACAAAAATTGCAAAACTTACAGAACAGCTGCAAGCAACTGAAAAAGTTCTTAGCGTTAACAGAATATTTTTGAAGAAGCTTCAGGAACAAGTAATAATTCTTTAAAAACTAAAATATTATAATCTGGTGATTACAGCATTCTTATAATATAGTCAGATTTCCTAAATGACAAGTTACCGTTGTCAAAATGTATGTAATACAGCTTTTCTTTAAGATGTAATATTGAAATATGTTTCCAGATTCACAAAGTTCAACAACGTGTTACAATTAAGAAAGCTTTGACTCTGAAATATGGAGAAGAGCTTGCTCGGGCAAAGGCAGTGGCCAGTAAGGAAATAGGAAAACGGAAACTGGAACAAGATCGCCTGGGAGTAAGTTGGATAAGCAGCTTTTTATGATACTTGTGAAGCTTAGAGATGTATACAGTAACTCAGACATTTTCTTGTAAATGCAGAGAGAATGAGATTAAAGCTTTGTTTTTAAATGATATCTGCGTTTTTGGATAATTTTTATTTTGTCTTGACTTCAGTTTTAGTAGGTTATAGATTAAGTAGTACAATTGGTGGAGACTAGTGAACTCTGCTTTATTGTCATTTAGTTTTGTAATGTTGGCATTATATTACAACAATAATAGTTATTGTATTAAAAATTAATTATAAAATCACAGCAGTATAAAATATTGATATTACCCTTGCCAGCCAAACAAAATGATGAGACTGGACAATTCTCCAATATCAAGTCCAAGAAAGCACTCAGCAGAACTAATTGCTATGGAGAAAAGACGACTACAAAAGCTGGAATATGAATATGCCCTGAAAATTCAAAAATTAAAAGAAGCCAGAGCCCTTAAAGCAAAGGAACAACAGAGTATGGCGCCAGTGGTGGAAGAGGAACCTGAATTTTCTTTACCTCAGCCATCACTTCATGATTTGACACAAGATAAATTAACCCTGGACACTGAAGAAAATGATATTGATGATGAAATTTTGTCTGGTTCAAGCAGAGAACGAAGAAGGTCCTTTTTAGAGCCTAATGCTTTTACTAAACCTAACCTGAAGCACACTGATACACCTAACAAAGAATGCATAAACAAAGTTAGTAAAAGCACTGTAGAAAAGCCAGAACTTTTTCTAGGATTAAAAATCGGTGAATTGCAGAAATTATATTCAAAAGCTGACAGTTTAAAACAATTAATTTTAAAAACCACCACAAGCAGTACAGAAAAGATATTGTATGGTCAGGTAAGTGAACATTTTATATTCTTTATGAAGTCTGGAGTGCATCTTAGCTTTATTTACCTTATACGATTATCATCATGCAGGAGATTTCTTTGGATGTGGATTTTATTACAACACAGAGCAAAACCACGGAAGTAAAGCCATGTCATTTTACACCCTATCACAGTCCTCTTCTTGTTTTTAAGTCCTACAGGTATGAAAGATTCAATAAGCTTGATTTTTAGGATAACTACATTATTCTTGAGACAGTTTACTTTGCATATTTAATGATGACTTACAAGGTAATCTTGGTGTCTAATGGGAATGTGAGTTCTAGTTTTTGTTTCTTGGGAATTTTAAGAAAAATAATTGCAATATCATGAGATTTTTTTTTTTTTTTTTTTTTATCATGAGATTTTTAAATTGAATTTTCAATTTTACTACTTAGAGTGCCTTAGCCTTCATGAAGGTATTTTAGGCATTCTTAGATGATTAGCTTTATGAGAGGATGTCCTCAAATGTGTTCAGACTTCCCCAAGCTGTGAGACTATTAAGTTTAATGATAAAATTATAAAGCCCTTTCAAAATACTATAGGCCTTTTTCTTAGTTTTATTTTATTTTATATTTGTTGATAATGTGTCCAAGATATACTATGAGAGTAGTACTTTTTTTTTTGTCTTTTTGAGACAGAGTCTTGCTATGCAGTTCAGGCTGGCCTTGAGCTCACTCACCTTTGTAGCCCAGGCTGATCCTCCTGCCTCAGCCTCCAAAGCACTGGGATTACAGGTGTGTACCACCACTCCCAGCTTAAGAGAGCACTACTTTTAGAATACATTGTTTCTTTATTTTCTATTGTAGATTCCTTATGTACCCAAAACAGCTCATTCCAGGATCTTGATACTCTGTTTATAGAGCTAATTTTGGTATTAGTTGGATAAATAGTAAGCTCAAAACATGGAATTTTTTTGGGATGCTGTCTCCCTATGTAGTTCAGGCTGACCTTGAACTCACTAACCACCTAGGTTTCTAAGGAATATTTATTGGAACATAACGTGCTTCCATTCTTTTCTTAGATTTAGCCCGTACTATCGAACAAAGGAAAAGCTTCCGTTGAGCTCAGTATCATACAGTAATATGATTGAGCCAGATCAGTGTTTCTGTCGTTTTGACTTAACAGGGACTTGCAATGATGATGATTGTCAGTGGTGAGTAGCTTTTGTTTGTGAACATTTTATAATTTAAAAGGAGATCTTGTTTAACTTCGATGTGTTCTTGATGACCTTTTCCTTATTGTCATTTTATTTTAGGCAGCATTCACAAGACTATACACTTAGCCGAAAACAGCTGTTCCAGGACATTCTGTCATATAATCTGTCTTTGATTGGTTGCTCGGAGACAAGCAATGATGAAGAAATTGCTTCTGCGGCAGGTTTTTAAAAAGATTTCTTTTTCTTCCCCAAGAAAATTTGAATTTATACCATTTAAAACCTTTGTACATATTATGTATTGGCAATTTTAAATAGCTTTATGTTCAGTATGTTCACCTAAGACGCTTTTCTCTTGACCTGCTACTCTTTAAATTAACTAAAGTTTGAATCAGCTAACTGAAGTGCTGGTTAGCCATGTGTGGCAGTGTGTACCATTAGTACAGCAGGTACTGCAGAATGTTGTTTTGACAGAGTCCATCTAACAGTTTCTTTAGGGAAAAAACTGACCTATTTGTATGGACATTATGGATTTTAGTATAGACTATTATTTTCAAAAATAGAGAGCTGGAATTTAGGATGGCTGTAGTTTCTATTTGTTGACAGAAGTAGGAAAGACTTTTCACTTTAACATTGTAGAAAGTAAACATTCTTAGCAAACATTGTGACAGAGTATTTTCCCTAGATTTTTTTGCCAAGTAATAAATCTTAAGTCTTTGGAAGTCAAGGCAATTGACAGAGTTAAATAATTATCACCCAAGAGTGACTGAAAAGGCACTAAATTTGTTGTATCATTCTGAGTAGTTTGAGGCTTCCACTTTATTATTATTATTTTAATAATAATATTTTAATATTATTAAATATTATTTATTACTATTATTATAGTTATTATTTTGCCTTCCTCATACTGCCTTAAGGTCAGGTCAGGTAAGGCTTGTGGAGCCAGGGATTAATCCCTGGATCCCTGCGCCTGACTCCATTTGCCCAAGCAGGTGCTTAAACAGCTAAGCTAAACTGTAGGCCCCTGCTCAACTTTTTTAAAATTAAGTTTATTGTACATTTAAATACACTTAATGGTCATTTTCATCATAAGGATGTTGTTCTTGTACATACCTTACTTCCTGTTTTTCCCCCTAGTCCTTTATTTTTTCCTTAATCCATCTTCTGCTCATTTACAAAAGCTTTGTTTTTGTGTTTTCTTCTTTTTCCTTTTTTTTTTTTTGGTCCTTTCCTTTAGTTCCCCTTCCCAATTGAGCATTTGTCCTCCTATTCTTTTTTTTAATTTTTTATCTTTTTAGAGAAGGGTCTACACAGTAGTGTTTAGGGTCTCACTAAACAGATTGGACTCCTAGTGGCACCTGCTCACAGCTTCCCAAGAGCTGGGATTACAGGTGTATGCCACCAAGCCCAGTCTCAATTGCCATCTCGTCATGCCTTGGGGGTGGGGCCAGCAGGGCCATCCCAGGAATCAAACTCCTGGCCCCTGCACCTGCTTGTGCAGGTGTTTAATCTACTGTGCTATTTGGCTATCACACTTTTGTCCTATTGTATAATGGATAGTATACATTCTGTTCCTTAGTTACACTTTCATTTTCACACAGTAAGGAATGCAATGTTTACACATGTATAGGACTTCAGCCTTTATGTAATTAGTTCATTTTAGGATTTTTTTCAATTTAACTTGGCTATATTACGTGATAGAATTTGCTGTAGTAGTTAATATAGTGTAGGCTTTGAAGGCCATAGGTGGTGTTGGTTAGTACCATATGTGTTTCTTTAAATGTGAATCTGCTGTTTGCTTTGTTCTCTAATTGGCATAGTCTGTGGTGAGTGTTGCTGAAGATAACATTGCTTTTATTTCAGAAAAATATATTGAGAAACTTTTTGGAGTAAACAAAGATCGGATGTCAATGGACCAGATGGCTGTTCTCCTTGTTAGCAATATCAATGAAAGTAAAAGTCATAGTAAGTATGTGTGTGCTTGTGCATGCGTAAACAGGAAGTTTTCTAAATGAATTTTTTTTTTTCTTGGTTCAGAACTTTTGTTTGTTTGTTTATTTTTATGGTCGGCTCAGCCTGCCCTGAGAGCATGGCTGGCACAGCATTTGGTGCCAGGGATTGAACCGTGGTCCCTGCAGCCACCCAAGCTTTCCTAAGCAGGCGCTTTAGATCACTGAGCCATCCTGCCGGGCCCCTTCTAAATGAATTTTTATGTGATGTAGGTGATTTACCTTAGGACTTTGTGCATGCTAGGTAAAAAAGATCTTTTAGTTTCCCTCTGACAGCACATTTTTGGGCATTCTGTTCTGTGAACTGAAGATTATTCCTGAGACGCATGATAGACTAAATGTAGCTGTTTTTTTTTTTTTGCTTTTTTTGCTTTTAATGTTATGACCAGCTCAGCCCTCCTTCTCTGGGGGTAGGCCTGGCAGAGGATGTGGTGCTGGGGATTGAACCGTGGTCCCTGCAGTGCCTAAGCTTGCCTAAGCAGACACTTCAGACTGCTGATATCTCACCACCTGAAATGTAGCTCTTTACTAGTATTGTGTGGAGTATCTCTGAAACAGAAAATACATCAGGTGACACTCTTCTGTTTACTTCAGCACCTCCATTTACAACCTACAAAGATAAAAGGAAATGGAAGCCAAAATACTGGAGAAAACCTATTTCAGAAAATAGCTTCAGTAGTGATGATGAGCAGTCTACAGGACCAATTAAATATGGTAAGAAGTTGGGTAATTTAAGGCCCAGAATTATTTATTTATGATGTTCTTCTGTCTTAGTCTGAATACTAATTCTTTGGTGTATCTTAGCCTTTTTAAAATTTTCTTAAGATGTCATTGGTATTTACAGTGTAAGTTCTCATTGTGCAGAATTGTTGCTGTCGTTACAGGGTGTTTTGCATTCATGGCTCCAGTTGACTAAATGTAAGGAACACTTGCTAATAAGGATGATTGCTTAACCTATGTCCAAAAATAATTTGAAGGCAGGGGGGTAGCAGTATTACTCTCATTGGAAAACCACTTCCTGGCAAGTGTCCTCCTGGAAGATAGATGTTCTATTTTACTTATCTTTGAGTTTTTCTCAAAAGTTGGCTTATAGAATGAATGAATGAATGAATGAATGAATGAACGAACGAATGAACAAACGAATGAACAAACAAAATAATGACAATAGGTGCCTTATTGCCACACATATCTGGTATTCTTATTTTAAGTTTATAGTTTGTTTACTGTTTGCAAATTAGCACTCTGATATTTATTAGCTGTATTAATCTACTTTAACAGTGAGATCAGTGGTGGTGAACTTATGACATGTGTCACAGTGGGCCGTTTGCTGTTGAAAACTCTAAAATGTTCACCACCGCTGGTTTAGTTGTAGTGGAAGAATCATTTGTATAAATTTTAGCTTCCAACTAATTTTTTTAACTACATGAACTATCAGATGATATCATGTGCCCTTAAAACAAGGGCACTATAATTCCGGTTTACAAGTGGAATCCTGTTTGCTCCTCTTGTCCTGATGTTGTTTTTAATCTCCCCAATTTTGGTGATGGTACTGAAAAAGTGCCCAGGTTTGGATATTAACTTTTTTTTTTTCTTTTGTCTTTTTGAGACAGGGTCTCTGCGGTTCAGACTGGCCTTGAGCTCACTTTTGTAGCCTAGGCTGGTCTTGAACTCACAATGATCCTCTTGCCTCAGCCTCCCAAGTGCTAGGATTATAGGCGTGCACCACCATGCCTGCCTTGGATGTTAGCTTCTGATTGCTGTACTTTTAAGTCTACAAACTACTGCTTACCATTCATTGCTTTAGGCTTCTGTCATTTTGTTTTTTTGAGGCAAGGCCTTGCTAAATAGTCAGGATAGCCTCAACCTTGGGGTGATCCTCTTGCTTCAGCCTCCCCAGTCCTGTAGCATGCGTCACCGTGCCCATCTAGGTTTCTTAGTCATTTTTAAGGTGAGAACCCATTGTTTTTGTTGGCTGTATAAACTAAGGAAAGAATAAAACTAAGAATACTGTTCCTTACAGCCTTCCGGACAGAGAACCAAATAAATGTTCCAGCCTTGGATACGGTTGTCACTCCAGATGATGTTAGATATTTTACAAATGAAACGGATGACATTGCTAATTTAGAAGCAAGTGTGCTTGAAAACCCTTCTCATGTACAACTGTGGCTCAAGCTTGCATACAAGTACTTGAATCAGAATGAGGGGTAGGTCAGCTTCAAATCTGTGTAAAGTGTTTTATGTCTGTATTTTTGTTTGAGTTTATTTCACTGGTAATCAGTTTTCATTCTAGTTAGCAGTGGAATCTTTGATAAAGCAAAAGTATTTTATTGTTCAGAAGCTGTAAAAAAAAAATTAAAGCTTAGTTGTTAAGTTTGTATTTATAGCTGAGCTTACCAATAATAAGTTATACTTGTTTTGAAAAATCTTGAACATGGTTTAGTTAAGATACCAAAGTCTCAGTTGTGGAAGTATTAACTTAAAAATAAAAGTCTTTCTAATAAAATGATAAAATAATGGTGTAACAGGTTAAATTCTGATGGATTTTTTTTCTATATGCGCTATCAGACTGTAAGATAAATAGTAATTTATCTCATAGCTGATAGCTCTTGTTATACATTTTCTTCCAACTTTTACTTTTTGATAGTAAAGGCAAACCAGGAGTCTTGTTATAACTGTAGTAATTTTATCAGTGCTCAGGTTCAAACTCAGTGCCTTGTTCCTGCTTAGGCTAGCACTGCACTGCTCTACGATCCCCAACCTGCCATATAATTAATTGTAAAGTAAAATTCAGAATTTGAATGTTGTTAAAATAGGCTACTCTGATACATCTGCCTCAAATTTAAAAAAAAAAACATTGAAATAAGGCAGCATTACACAGTACTGACACATGCTTCAGTATTGTACTTATTTAACTTTTCTTATATGTCATTTCCATGCTAATAGGATAACTTACAGTGCTTTCCTTTTTTGACTCATTTACGGAGTATACGCCAGAAAAACTGTATATTATTTTATGAATAGGTTCATGAGAATTATCTTCTTGAAGAGATAGCAAGCCCTTGACCATTCAAAAGAACTATTATGTTGAAAGCTCTGATATTTTGTACCTGGCCTTGAAAGAGAGCTGTTTAATTGTTCCCAAAGAGTGTAAACCATAAAAGGTATTTCTGAGTATGAACATAAAGCACATTTGAAGTTGATAATCTTAGTGGTTTTATAACACCGTTTTTATCTGGTAAATGCTTACTGAACATCCACTTAAGATGTGTCTGTGGGAAATTAGGACGTTATTTGACATGTTTTGATTTATTGTTCTTTGCCAGTGATCTTGGCTTCTTTTTAGATTCTAATACAAAAAAGAATTTAAAAATTATCTTTTTTTTTTTGTCTTTTTGAGACAGGGTCTCGCCATGCAGTTCAAGCTGGCCTTGAGTTCACTTTTGTAGCGCAGGCTGGTCTCAAACTCGCACCGATCCTCCTGCCTCAGCCTCCCAGGTGCTGGGATTACAGACGTGAGCCACCACGCCCAGCTTTTTAAAAATTATCTTATTTGTTTGGCCCTATTTACATTTTCAAGCATAAAACCAAATAAGGCAGGCGTGGTGGCGCATGCCTGTAATCCCAGCACTTGGGAGGCTGAGGCAGGAGGATCAGTGCGAGTTTGAGACCAGCCTGGGCTACAAAAGTGAGGTCAAGGCCAGCCTCAACTGCATAGTGAGACCCTGTCTCAAAAAGACAAAAAAACAAGCCAAACTAAACCAAACAAAGAAAAAAAAAAAAAAACCCTACAAAACACTCCTGCCTTTTCTTTTAAATATATAGGCTAGGCTCAGAATCTTTGGATTCAGCTTTAAATGTACTAGCTCGAGCATTGGAGAGCAACAAAGACAATCCAGAAATTTGGTGCCATTACCTCAGATTGTTCTCAAAAAGAGGAACCAAGGAAGAGGTGCAGGAAATGAGTGAAACAGCTATTGAATATGCTCCTGATTATCAAACCTTTTGGACTGTGAGTAGAAAAGATAGCCTAGTGGGGTGTGTATGTTTATAATTCTTTGAGACATCTTACATGTTGATATAGCATAATAGATTATGTATCTTATGTGGGTATAGGTAGATTTTTTTTCACTTTCTTGTAAACTTAAAGGCACTTCTGGGTCAGGATTAATTTAAACAAGAAAATGCTTAATGAATGATTGATTTTTGTTGTTTAACTTTATTGTTGAGGAAAATACAATGAATTTTTATACTTACCTATTATGTAGTTTTATTTGAGCCGAATTTAGTGTAGTTTTGTAATCCATCTTAATGTACTTTTAAATTTCTTCAGATCTTTTTATTGTTTTCATTTCTTATGGAAATGAACCAAAGCTCTAATTCACAGATACTAAACCTTGCCATAGTAGTAAGATTTAGTACAAAGATAGGTATTCCCACTTTCTCTTAGACAGTGAAATTTCTCTTATCCAGTCTTAAAATAATAATTGATTCACTTACAAAGTAAAACATTTTTATATCTTTTATCAGCTGTACTAAGGAACTAGTACATTCATATGAATTGTGAGATAAATCTATTGTTTCAGAAATTTTTATTTTTCAAATGTGCTGAAAATCAAAACCAGGACTCTGAATGCTAAGCATGTGCTTTGCTACTGAAATATATCCCCAACTTCATTAAATATGTTACAGTATCAGGTTTTTTTTTTTCATTTGAGATGTCAGAGTTCTGGGTGTAAGCAGTTGCCCCTTGAACAACTGGTACTGCTGCTATGTACCATTGGGCTCCAGATCTTTTTATTTGCTTTCTAACTTTAAAGGAAAAAAAAGTTCCCACTAAAATTTAAAATTACATAGTTTTGGATAACTTAGGTACTGAACAAATTTAGGTAGTAAGGGGTGCTTCATGTTTGACCTATAGACCTGTGCCCCTGTCAATGCTGTTTATTACTAGAGGATTTTATAGGGTACAGAATGTTTAAAATTTTAGCCGGGTGTGGTGGCTCACGCCTGTAATCCCAGCACTCAGGAGGCTGAGGCAGGAGGATCGGTGAGAGTTCAAGACCAGCCTGGGCTACAAAAGTGAACTCAAGGCCAGCCTGACCTGCATAGTGAGGCCCTGTCTCAAAAAGATAAAAAAAAAAAAAAAAAAAAAAAGAATGTTCAAAATTTTTAAAGTTTTTCTGTGAAGTTGTTTGGCCCTGAATGTATTTTGCTGTATGTTTTTAATATGGGCACTAGTATCAATTTTTATACAGGCATACACCAAAGCAGTGTAGATTATATGTGACCATAACTAAATTTTTGGATATTTACCATGGCCTTGTTGCAATTTACTTGTTGATGCTATAAAAGGAGAGATGAAGTTGCTTCAGTGATGTTTCTGAGAATATGTTTGTATTTAACTTTTATCTAGCTTTACCTACAACATGTGATAGAGGGAAAAATCAAGGTTGTAATGCTGAAAGATGGTTGAGTGTATATTTTTACAGTTACCCTTTTTATAGAAATTTGATGAGATATTTTCTTTATTAAAAGTCTGTATTTTTAATTTATATCTATAAAGCAGTAGTAATTATGTAAAACCCCTTTGTAGTTCCTACATCTAGAGAGCACCTTTGAAGAAAAAGATTATGTATGTGAGAGAATGGTGGAGTTTCTGATGAGATCAGCCAAGCAGGAAACGTCAGATATTCTGTCCTTTCAGCTCTTAGAGGCCCTTTTGTTTAGAGTTCAGCTGCACGTATTTACTGGAAGATGCCAAAGTGCACTTGCAATTTTACAGGTAAACAGCTATTTTAGTGTAAAATTTCATTTTACTGAAAAATTGTTAAATGTATAAAATCATTCAGAATTGTGTGATAGTAAGTTTACTTTGGATTTGAATCTTGTTTTGGCACTTCCTGGTAACTTGTGTGACTCAGAGTAAGTCTATTTCCTCACTGTTTGGTGAGAATACTATCTCTAAGGGTTTTTGTTATGGCTGACTCAGCCTGCCCTGGGGGTGGAGCTAGTGCAGCATGCTGTGCTGGAGATTGAACTATAGTCCCTGCAGTATCCTAAGCTTATCTAAGCAGGCGCTCCTGCTGGCTCATGTTTTGTTTTTTTTTTAATGTTTAAATAGATTTATCTTAAGTACCCACCTGATAAACTTCAAATTCAGGGTGCAATAGGAAAAAAAAATCAGGCCACAAAGAAAGGATCTATGGTTATGGGTTTTTTGAGTGTGATGTTACTATTTTTTTTTTTTTTTTCTTTCTTTCTTTCTTACCTTCCTAGATTTTCAGCATGAAGACACTTAAAACACATGAATATGTTTAATCTCTTTATTAACTATGTCAGGGGCTGTGGCGATAGCTCAGCAACATAAGCATGTATCTGTCAAGTGCAAGGTTCTGAGTTCAATGCCTGGAACCTGTCCCCACTCCTGCTAAAAATCAAGTTTTATTAACTATGTCAACTTCAAGACAGTGAAAATTGTGTTAATCTGGTGTTGACCTTTCTAAAGAGAATTTTCATTAAAAATTAGCAGCTATTAAAATTTTCATTTAGGTATTCAAGAACTACTTTTAAAGAAATGTAAGTTATGTTCCTTACATTTTAATTTTGTGAATATGGATCATTAAAAAAACTCACACTAATTTTTCATTTTGTCTAGAATGCATTAAAATTGGCTAATGATGAAATAGTAGCTGAATACCTTAAAACAAGTGATCGGTGTTTGGCCTGGATGGCCTACATACATCTTACTGAATTCAGCGTTCTCCCTCCAAAATTTTATGATTCATCTAATGCTAATCCTTCAAGAATTGTTAATACGGAGCCATTTATAATGCCGTGGCAAACAGCTCAAGATGTAAAGACTAATCCAGACCTATTATTAGCAGTTTTTGAAGGTAACTATCGATGTTTATAAATTGTAAGATCAGCTATCATAACAGTAGTTAGAATATAAATATACTCATTGTGACTCTTCATAATTAAGTGCCATAAATGCTATTTATTACAAGTACGAATTTCATAGTTTATTATATAAATGTCTTTTTTTTTTTTTTTTTAATCTTCTTTTATTTATTTGGTATAGGGTCTTGCTACACAGCTGGGACTTGTAGTGATGCTCCTGTTTCAGCCTCCCGAGCTGGGATTATAGGTGTGCACTGGGGTTCTGGGCCATCCCAGCATATGGCACTAGGGATCAAACCTGGGTCCCTATCCTTGCCAGGCAAACACTTAAACCGCTGAGCTATCTCCCCAGCCTGGGATAAATGTCTTAAAAAGAATTGAATCACATAATATGGGCACAGTCAACTGTGAAAACCAGAAACTACTGCACTACCTAATTTATCAGATTATTCAAGAGATCAAAAAATATGCTTTTTTAATGTATAAACACATATATTTATGAAATATATTACATTAGAAACATTGACATTAATTCCCCACATACTCGCCCTCACCCTGAATACTTTTGCTCTTTAATTTCTGTCACTTTCTCGTGTAATTCAGAAGATCCTGTGTTGTGGCTGCCTCAGTGTCCTCAGCAAGCTCACAATGTTTACCTTTCTTGCTCACTTTCCCTTTGGAGTGTAGCTAGAAGTTGTCTGGTGTCTGATGAAAAGGGTGGATAGAGACACCTCACAATGTTTTATACATATGCCTTCCCGTTGGATGCCTTTCCATGTCAGTGTTATATATATTTTTTTAAATCATAACTAGTAAAGACTCATGAAAAAGGACTTCTAGAAGTGCTTCAGAAGGTGGCAAGAACTATTTGTGAGTATGTTGAAAGTAAAAAGCATTTTCAAAGGGAAGTAACAGCAGTGTATCTTTTTAAATTTAAATATTTAGGGTCTGAAGAGATAGCTGAGGGGCACAAGTGCCTGCCTGGCAAGTGCAAGGTCCTGAGTTCGATCCCTGGTTCTGCAAAAGAAAAGAAAAAAAAATTTACCCTGTGGTTTGATCATAATTAGCACGGTTATTGTAGATACATAATTGTTGATTGTAATATTAATTATTGTAATAATTTTTGATTGATAATGAACTTACTCAGATTCAAGCAACTAGTTTTGGTATATTTATAGACTTATTAATTGCACTAGTAAAGAGAGATAAAGTGATTAGGTCCATTTGAAGCACCAGAACCACAGGCTACTCAGTGGAACAGGCATGCACATACCAGTGGTGGTTGTTCAAGTTGGTGGGAATGTGTTAAAAAGATTTCTCATGTTTTTTTTTTTTAATAAATTAATCCGCTTTCTATCAGTAATATATCTACTGTTAAACACATGAAATGTAAAACTTGCTTTTTTTTTTTTCCCTAAAATTCTTGTATATAGTAAACTAGAATAGAATATATGCTAGCAAGAAGGTAAAAACAGCACATATTAAACATATGCAGCCAAGTGACTGTGTATTCATATATAGCGTAATTAATTGTGCTGCAGAAGAAGTGAAGATCTGTGCTTTAGAGAATTATTTGGTGTAAGCCATGATCCCACAGGGAAGAAGACTCCAGTAAACATTAGCAGTTGGAATGGATTTTAAAACAGAACTTAAGGTGTGAAATAGGGTGCCCCCTCCAAGATGGAAAATCTTGTCTTCCATGTCTCTGTTACTTCCTAAGGCGAATGATGAATTCTGGAATGTGTTAGTGCTTAGTAGATGACTATCTAATAAGCCAGTGAAGAAAAGAAAGAACATTTTTGTTAGCAAAAGCTAGACAAGGAATGTCAAGTAGATAGGAATTTGTGCAATGAATTGGAAGGGAGAGTCCTCATCAAACTGAGAATCTGGAGGAGAGATAGCCTCTGTGACAAATGATACTGGGAAAACTAGCTATCCACGTGCAGAAGGTTCAGTTTACACCTGTATCTGTTACTGTGTAAAAAATGGGTCAGAGGGCAACCGAGATAGAGCAGCACAAATGGGTAATGAATACATGAAAAGATGTTCAGCATTGCTGAGCATTAGAAAACAGTATATCAAAATAATATTGGCATTCCATAAATCAGACACAGAAGTCTAAAGTATCATGTGATTTCTCTTTTATGAAAATCCTAAAGTGTAAATGAAGAAGAAAATATGGGCTGGTCAGATAGCTCAGTGGATTAAAGCACCTGCTTAGGCAGATGCAGGGATCAGGGCTCGATTCCCAGTGTGCCATGCTGGCCCTGCCCCTGGGGCACGCTGAGAAGGTTATTGGTGGTACGTGCCTGCAATCTCAGCGCTTGGGATGCTGAAAACAGGAAGATCACTGCGAGTCTGATCTATGCAGTGAGACCCTGTAGACCCTGTACTAAAATACATTTAAAAAAGGAAGAAAAGTTAAGATAGTGGAAAGATACAAAAAAGGAATTAGGTTGTGTTATATATACATGTACCAGTTCCTCAAAATATATTCAATCCTTGCAATAAAAGTTTTAAACAAGTGACAGTTCTGTGTTATATATTAGGGATTCAGCTTAGAAAGTGATATGATACCAGATTTTTAAGAACTTAGAAAGTGTCGTAGACTTGAATGGCTGTAGAAATTCTTCAACATGCTTGAAGAGAAATTTTAGCACACCTTCTGGCCAACCAGAAGCTGGTAACAATTACTGAAGCATAAGAAAAGAAACTTGGGAGGGGGGGAGTTTTTATTAAGGAAGAGAGGAAAACAATCACAGACAATTTCAAGATTTTAAGACACACAAAGTGACATTAATAGGACACTTAGGTTCAAAAGGCTGATTGTGTAGGGAGTGTTTTTTAAATGCTAGCCATTCAAGTGGATATAATGTTTATACATGGAAATAAATTTCACCTGAGAGAGGCAATTATGGGTAGGTAAATGGATTTCAGAGTTAACGTATAATTTATTATATTACAAAGCAATTTTTAATGTGCTCTCAAAGTAAATTATTCAGTGTAGGTTGAACATCCGTAATTCCTTCAAAATCTGAAATGTTTCAGAATCTGATGCTTGTGAATATCAACTTGGTGTCACAAATGGAAATTATAACACCAGACATCATTATGATGAGGTCCTAGTCAAAAATACTATATAAAATTATATTTCAGGTCACATGTATAAAGTACAAATGAGTTATACATTTCATGTTTAAACTTGTTCCCTATCCCAAGGTAGTTCATATTATGTATGCAGATATTCCTAAGTCGGAAATAATTTTGATCACGAGAACTACTGAATCCATATCTGAAGCTGTAAGATATTTTTGGGGAGGAAATGAGATTTAAGAGGTGTGAAATCAGTGAGTAAAATCAAGAATATGATCTTGCAAACAGAGAAATTCTTACAATTTAACTTTTTTTTTTTTTGTGGGACCAGGGTTCGAACTCACGACCTTGCACTTGCCCAGCAGGCACTTGTGCCTCGGAGCTATCTCCCCAGCCCCTTACAATTTAACTTTAAGAGCTCTGTTTTAGAATGATTATTTTAACTGTAAATCTGGTAGCCCTACTGCTATTGGAGAATGAGGAAGTCATAATAAAACATTGTAGGGTAGGAGTTGTGTTTGAAGCAGGTAAAGAAGGACCTAGTGTAAAGAGACATTTCAATGAGTATTGAACAGAAAGAAAGCCCTTGCACTGATCAAGGGAAGAGGAAAATGTAATTAACTCTGCGCTTCTGTTTTCAAGATGAATTTTAAGAGATTTAAATAAAAATATCAATAGATGTAAGAGTTCCTATAGGATGGTTGTTTTATTATCAAGAAAAGTAAGGGAAATTGACTGAAATTGAGCTGGAAGATACATACCTTGGGTAAAAGCTAGGAGTTAGGAAAGATGAAAAAGATGATGGAGGGGCCCGGCAGGATGGCTCAGTGGTCTAAAGCGCCTGCAGGCGGCTGCAGGGACCACGGTTCAATCCCCAGCACCACATGCTACGCCAGCCCTGCCCTCAGGGCAGGCTGAGCCAGCCATAAAAATAAATAAACAAACAAATAAAAAACGTTCTGAAACAAGAAAAAAAAAAAACTTAAAAAAAAAAAAAGATGATAGAAAAACAAAGGGATGGACCTTTTTTTCCCAATTGGTTTCTTAGAATTAAAATATTAAAGTAGTATAATTCATTTTATGTTTAATTCATGTGTTTTTGGGTAGATGCTGTGAAAGCTTGTACAGATGAGAACCTTAGCACTGAAGAAAAAATAGAGGTCTGCCTTCCACTTTACACAAACATGATTGCCCTGCACCAGCTTCTAGAGAGGTAAAACTTAATTGACAAGCAGTCAACACTCCGTTAATACTGATCTTTTCATGTGTCT
This sequence comes from Myocastor coypus, assembly GCA_004027025.1. NCBI lineage: Eukaryota > Metazoa > Chordata > Mammalia > Rodentia > Myocastoridae > Myocastor > Myocastor coypus. The sequence continues at coordinate 2,367 of PVJA010007376.1, read as the reverse complement.
AGCTTTTGTTTTTTCTTTTTTGTTTTTGTGAAGGTATGAGTCTGCGGTGGAACTTTGTGAGTGTTTATTGAAATCATGTCCTATGAACTGTGAGCTACTGGAAGCTCTTGCTGCTTTATATTTGCAGACTAATCAGCACGACAAAGCTAGAGCAGTGTGGCTCACTGCATTTGAGAAAAATCCTCAGAATGCAGAGGTTTTTTATCATATGTGCAAATACTTCATCTTGCAGGTAAGACATAAAATATATTTTAAATACATAAAATGTTAAATACGTTTTTTTTTCTTTTTTTTTGTGGAACTGGGGCTCAAGCTCAGGACCTTGCACTTGCCAGGCAGGCACTTGTGCCATGGAGCTATCTCCCCAGCACACTGTTTCAGTTATATTAACAACCTTTTGGGGAAACATTTCCTAGTTCTTTTGCATTTTTTTGTAAATTTTGTTGGTTATTATTTTGTAATTTTACCATTGTAATTAATACAGTGCTTCATAATTTTATTTATAGCTGCTTCATAAACTACTCTAAAATTTATATGTGCTAAAAATTCCTTGAGAACAACAAACTTACCACAGTGCCAAACATGTGATAACTGTTCAGTGAGTAATTGGTGGTTGGTTAGAATTGGAGCCTGTATTATTAGCCATTAAACTGTTCAGTGGTTAGCTAAAAGTCACTCAGAGATAATTTATAGTAGTTTTGAATGTGTCCCAAACTTAAACCCACTCTGCCATCTACCCAACAAACTTAATTTCATCAGTGATTTTTAAAAGCCCTTTTTGCCTGTTGAAACATCTTTAATTGTAAAAACATATAACCTTGATACGCGTCTCTTTTTAAAAACAGAATCGAGGCGATAATCTTCTTCCATTTTTACGGAAATTTATTGCATCCTTCTTTAAACCTGGGTTTGAGAAGTACAGTAATTTGGATCTATTTCGGTAAGTTATAGAGCTGTTGATATGTAGAGCAATGAGAGAATACAGCTCAGTTGAAAGATGAGTTATTTAGTACTCAAATTATATTTTACTCATGGAACTGTAATGAGGACAATAAAATTAACTAAAAAATGGAGGCAAGATGTAAAGTGTTTCTATATTCTTTGGATTAGAAGCACTTTTGAAATTTATGGTAATTTTTTCTTTTACTCTGCTATTAATTTTACCACTTGGTACTGTACATACTGATCACTGTATACTGAGACAGTCTCACTAATTTTTTTAAAAAATGATCATTTGACTATTAATCTAAAGCGGATTTAAATAAAATGACTTCCTTTTCTGTTAAATTCTAAATTCTCAAATGCTAAGAAGTTCTAGAGAATTGTTTGCTTAACCATCAGTTTCTCAATAGAGTTTGGTATTTACTGTGTTGGCTCTGTCAAGGATTCTTGTTCCAGCCTTGAGAGACCACACCAGATCATGATGAATGACTTTTAGCGGGGGAGATTTTCAAAATTCTCTTCCTTTCCTCCTCTCTGTAGGGGTGAGCAGACTTTCTTTCATAGCTGAAAAGTTAATATTGTAAACTTGTAGGCCCTAAGTTGAATTACTGGTGCTCAGATACACGTTTATATTTAAAAAGCAGCCCTAGGTAATATGTAAATGGACTGGATTACAGTACAACTTATAAAAATAGATAGTTTGCTAATCCTAAATAAAAAAGCATCAGAAAGAAAATACTTTACCAGTTTTCTCCATTATTTCACATTAGGCAGAACTAAAGGAAGACCTAAGCAGAATTTCCCCTAAAACTTTTCTTATGAAATATAATGAGTAAAAATAAAACCTTAATTTTATATTAGTTTCATGCTTGTAGATATTTTTACTTTCTTGAGGTCTACTGCTGTTCTTTTCCCATACTATCCCACTTATAGCTATGTTATATAAAAAAGATTTTAAAAAGTGATCCATATATTTTAAAGTAAGGATACATCTGCCCTAGAAGTTTTTGGGATCCTGGCACTTTTATTAGTAATTCTAAGATGTGAGGTCACTATTTTTAGCATGCTTGAGTCTTCACATCTCTGCTCCTATGGTAAGCAGTGGAATGGCAGTGATACTAGGCGTCCTTCCTGAAGTTGTGATCTGCTACATCCAGATTAATAGTTTACAAGTAACTGTAAACAAAGCAATTGTAAATTAAAATTATTTTCTATTCAAATTATTAGAAAAGAATTAAACTATTCTAGTAGGAATTTTTTTCTTGTTTCAGAACTTTTGTTTGTTTGTTTATTTATTTATTTTTATGGCCGGCTCAGCCTGCCCTGAGGGCAGGGCTGGTGCAGCATGTGGTGCCAGGGATCGAAGCACGGTCCCTGCAGCCGCCTAAGCTTTCCTAAGCAGGTGCTTTAGACCACTGAGCCATC
>PVJA010007375.1:0-68758 GCA_004027025.1 Myocastor coypus | reverse complement strand
CTTCTTCTTCTTCTTCTTCTTCTTCTTCTTCTTCTTCTTCTTCTTCTTCTTCTTCTTCTTCTTCTTCTTCTTCTTCTTCTTCTTCTTCTTCTTCTTCTTCTTCTTCTTCTTCTTCTTCTTCTTCTTCTTCTTCTTCTTCTTCTTCTTCTTCTTCTTCTTCTTCTTCTTCTTCTTCTTCTTCTTCTTCTTCTTCTTCTGGGTCTCCCTACACAGCTTAGACTGATTTCTGCTTCCCTAGTGCTGGCATTAGAGGCAAGCAGCCCCATGCCTGGACTCCACCCATCACCAGCGCAGTGTGGCCAGGGGTGGGGCCAGAGTGGCATGCAGTGCCAGGGATCGGATCCTGGCCCCTGCACTTACCTAAGCCAGCACTTAGTTTGCTGAACTAGACCACTGGCCCTTGGGCTTCCTGTTTTCTGCACTGTACCCCATTCTCCTTTGCCCTGGAGCAGCTGCCAGGAGCAATGTGGGGCTGCAGACTTCTGTGTGGAGGAAGACATGCCTGGGATACCATCCCGTGCTCTCTTGCCAGCTTCCTCCCCTCCACAGTCCTGATTCCCTTCTATAGTAACTTATGTTCACATTACTTCAAAATCCACCATATCTGCTCCATCCCTGGCAACCCACAAGCTTGCCAAACCATTATTGCTCTGGAACCTCATTCTGCAAGGTGCCAGATAAAACCAATTAGATGGTTTTCAGGAGCTTAGTGTGCTGCTCTTTGCTAATTACACATATGTAATTATCCGGAGGCTCTTCCTAGAGGATCAAGAGATAGCTCAGATCAATACAGCCTCAGAACAAAGAGACAGGAAGGGTCCTCATTGCCTTCCAAACATTACCTGGAAGCTGTTCTCTCAGCTGGCCAGGCTTTGGGTTCCGGTGCCCGGCTCTCTGAAACAGTGAGTCAGTTAACATTGTTTTGCTATGAGACCTTTTTTGTTGACATCATCCTTCCTGCCCTCTGGTCTGCACTGCACAAAGATTATATTATGATGTTTTGTCAGGCCCTTGTGCATGCCACCGAGCCCAGTAATATCAGCAAGTAAGATCATACTGGTCCCCCTAGGACAGAACCTCCAGGAAGGCACAAGGAAGCCAGCATAGGCCGGCCAGCCCTGTCCGCCAACCAAAATGGACAGCTCTCCTAGTTAGATGCTGAAGCCTCAGGGACACTAAGCCCTTTCAGAGTCTGTAGGTCCAGAAGTGTTAGCTTCATGGCTGCTCATGTATGGCAGAGCTGCCGGCCTTTGCCAGCCTGCCTAGTAAGCCCTTCGTTACCTCTACTTTTATCTTACTAGGAAGGTAACAATTTCTTGATCTCCCTCTACGCTGACACCCAGGTGTTTCCAAATCTTCCTCCAGAGGATGCAGCAGGTTCTCTGAGGGCTGTGGTTGCATCGGTCAGGCTTAGCCATGGAGCCAAATGAAGGCAGGGATGAGTCCCGTCTCCCTCCTCAGTCTCAGCATCCTTAACTCTAAAATGTAGGGACTCACTACAGAGACATTCCAAGTTCTCCTGCCTCAACCTCACCTCCTGGCAGAGAGGTGCTTCAAATATTTCTCTCTCTCTCTCTTTTTTTTTTTCTCTGTTCCTCTTGTGTGCTTTTTATACCAGTGCTGAAAGAACACAGGTTCACCCACTCGATAGCTTCCTAAAGGAGCTCTTCATAGCTCCTTCTTAGCCTTGCCAGACTTTAAAGCTGGAAGAGCGACATGTGTGCTTCCTCATGAAGGCCTGGGTGTAGGAAAATGAACCACATGCAGGAAAACCTGGTTCGAAGCCCAGCTGCACCCCTGCTGCTTAAGTCAATCAGCTAGTCTCTCTGAGCCTCAGTTTCCCCACTGCCATAGTAACAAAGCAATAGCCCCTGGATCATGGGTTTTCATGAGAAGCAAATGAAGCATCGAAGCATGTAGAAGTGTGTAGCCTGCAGTGATCACTGGATTTTAACATATCGGCCCAGCACAGCCTGGCTCCATTCATGATTTTCTCCCAAGTCCTAGTTTCAAAGTATGTATCCAATTTTATCCCAAAATAAAAGAAAGGACAGTGGAAAAGACCTGAGTTGGAAACTGTAAAAAACAAACAAACAAACAAACAGAAAACAAAGACACAAACAAACAAATAAAAAAACCCAAAACCAATCAATCAAACGAACGGGAGTCAGTTTTGTCCCTGCCCAGGTCGGAGGCACAGACTTCATGCTGGGAAGCGTGGGTTCCTGTTTGCAGAGCTGCGAGTTAAACCTGGAATCCTAATTCCTGCCCATGAACCCCCCCATTCCTCTTCATCCTCTCTCCTTTCAATCAAATACTTCAAAGAGATGCTTAGAGAAGGGAACTGTGAATTCTCTGCTCCCTAGTTTTCATGAGGGGAAACCGAAGAATGTTTCTTTTTGAGACCACCTCTGCTCCTCCAAACCAACTTTACTAGCTGGGGGGACTTGAGCTCAAAGGCAGACTCGGGGTCTGATGAAATTCAGGCGCGAGGCTGCTGAGAGACCACGAGGCTGACAGGCTGACGGGAAAATGAGAAGCACTAGCAGGGCAGGTGAGGCCTGGCAGAGGGCAGCCAGGGAGCGAGGTGGGCAGGGAGGAAGAAAGCGAGGAGCCCTGAAGGAGAAGCGAAGAGAGGGGAGAGAAAGGGAGGCAAACCCCCAGAAAGCACTTTATTTTTTCTTCCTTAAAGAATGAAAAAACAAACACTCAAACTGTTTCGACTGATGGAGAATGAATGTTCGTCTGCCAAAGGCATTATTAGGACAAGAGATAAGGAAACCAGGGAGATAGGAAATAATTATTTTGTATCTGTCTTTATAAATGAAAATGAAGGGCATTAACTCAAATAGGATTTAGATATTCTGGGACAGAAGGGAATGAATTAGGAAATAATTCTGATAACATAGGAAATGTTTATTAAAAGGTCAGGGGGACTCTTGAAACTGACAAGGCCTGGTGGGCAGATTAAAAGCCTCTAAGCTGCAAAGGAGAGCCGGGAGGGCCGTAGCTTCGGGCTTTGGTGGGTTCCTCTTGGGCAGCTTGGTACAGAGGATCTATGAAAAAGGTGATGACCCCCAGCAAGGCCTGGGCCTTGGGTTCTATTCTGAGAGCCAAACAGGTTTGCCAGAGCCTCCTGGGCTGGCCTGTGGCCCAGCACCATCACCCTGCTCCTGTTTGGGGGAGGAGTAGAACACGGAGAGCCTGGCTAGGAGGGAAAACCACAGAGCCACACCCGTGTCTTTTCACAGCCCTGCCAGCCAGAGCGCACTGGCCTCAGCATTTCTCAGCTCTTCCTGGGGAGGTGGAGGGAAAATAGCTGCTGAGAGCCCAGGCTCTGGCATCTCCTGCATCCTTCCTAGCGCTAACCAAGGTCAGTTATGTCCACTATTTGCACCTTGTCTTTCTCAGCTAAGAAATGAAAATATAACATTCATACCTTTCTCATAGGGTGATTGGAAGGACTGAGTGAGAAGATATAAAAAGTCTTAGGCAAATAATAAAGCCATATACACAGTTACTAGGTACATGCATCTGGCACACCTTCAAATCAATAAAGTTCTTCTTCATGTCTCAGCTTAGTCTCTCTTGCTGCTGCTGGAGCCTATTCTTATTAGAAAGAATGGCCACTAGTGACACCTATACGACTTCCTGCCTTGGACCTTGAACTCACAGAAATAGCTCTTTTCTGTGTCCCTCCTGTCCTATTCTTCTATCCACTACCTTCAACACCCCCAGAAAGGCTGAGGTGGAAAAGCTTTCCTACAGCTGAGACCGGCATCTGAGGACCGACTGTGTTAATGGTCCTCCCAGGGGAGAGGATCTGTGTCTCCGGTGGAATGGGGAGGAAGGGCCCGGACGCCAGTCGCCTCATCTTCCGCCGCTTTGTGGGGGGTGGGAGAGGTTTCAGAGCTGTACATGCAGAGCCTGCATCATACAGAAAGTACCCGGGATGCCTTCCTGGGCAGCACTCCAGCAGGCCCTCTGCAGGTGTCTGAGCTTAGCGTCTCCCCCATGAAATCTGGGGACTGGCTCTTTGGACTCTGTGAAAGCTCTATGCTGACAGGATCAGATAATCAGCTAATACCTGACCCTGCTGCAGCCTGAGCCCTAGGACAGATACATAACAATGTCATCAGACTGCTTTGTAAGAGCCTTAGCCAGCTTGTGGCCTCTTTGAGCCAGCCTGCCCTTCGTAATTATTCCCAACCCATGCCGGTGAGGAGGGCTGAGAGTTTAAGTGTCATGTCACCATAATCCCCTGGAAAGATCTCTCATTGGCTCCATCAAAGGAGTTGCACTTATAGCGTCTTCTTCCCACTACACTGAGCTGAAGTTCTGTGCTGGATCTTGGACACAGCTTACTCCTGCTGCGGTGTTAGACCCTTAGATAATTTCTCAAGAAAACGGGTCAGTGCAAAAGTTTGGCTCTGGGATCCACAGAGACAAGAGACCTGGGGAGGCTCCCAAATGCCCCTGTTTGGGGAATCCAAGCTAAGTGCCAGCCCTTCCCAGCAAGCATTGCAAAATATTCATTGGCTTACTCATTCAGGTCAAAGGAAAACTAATAGAAACAGAGTAGCAAAGGCCAGGACACCCAACTGCCCCAAGTCCAGGCGTTCCAGGCATGAACAGTGTTTGTGAGTTCACAAGTTTAACACGGGTTTGTGTGCAAAGCTAGAGAGCTCTCTGTTCCCTAGTTTGGAACGTACGGCTACAGAATGGGAAGGGAAAGATAGAGCTGGATTGGAGTCTCAAGTCTGGATATCCTTTACTCAGTCTGAGTCTACTCAATTTCTTGTTAAGAAAGGGACTTTCAGGGGCCAGGGAGATAGCTCCGTGGTACAAGTGCCTGCCTGGCAAGTGCAAGGCTGTGAGTTCGAACCCGGGTCCCACAAAAAAAAAAAAAAGAGAAAAGAAAGGGACTTTCTTAAAATGCTAGTATTGACCTCACAGAGATTTTGTGAGGATTACATGAACAAGTTCTCAGAGTATAACGGCCAACACATTGGGAAGGCCCAACACACTTCAGCTTGTCTTGGTCGCTTCTATATTAGTATAGCATTTCACACTTATAAAGCATTTTTACATACACTAATTAATTCAGTCCTAAAGGCATCCCTAGAGGAAAGTCACCATGAATGCTAAATTTTAGAGATACCCTACCTAGGCCTGGACAAATCCAGTGACTTGCTCAAAGTCAACCATTTAAAATTTAAAGCAGCCAAGTAGCGCTCAGGTTCTTGCTTAAGATTTTTGCGCATTTGGTTCAGGAATCCCAGTACAGAGAATTGCTCATGGTGGCTTGAAGTGTCTTGCAAAGGAGCATGGTTCAGGGTTTGTGCCCACCTGGCTTGAAGCTGTCCCGGAGCCAGGCCAGAACACGGCCCTGTCTGGGCCATTTGTAGAGCAGAGGATCAATCAGTGTCATAGTGCAAAGTGTCTCAAAGTCACTTGGATCCAGGCTCTGTTGTAGCTCAGTGGAGAGTGTAAAGAAGAGGGTGACAATGTCAAACATGAATAATGCATGGAGGGGGCTAAGCTTCAGCTTCAGTAAGCTCCACATGCTTGTTTCATCTTTGATTTCTCCTCCTGGCTGTGCCATTCCCTACAGCCACTGATCCCAGGGACTTCTGCCAGAGCTAGCCGTATGGATTCCAGCTAAATTGGCTCTTCTTGATAGCGAATTGAAAGAGGGGGGCTGGGGGCAGAGAGGAAAAAAGATAAGTCGAGGGGAGGGGACTAGGGAAGATGAAAGAGGAAGATGAGAGAAGGAAGCTCTTTCACCGTCCTACTCTTACACAGACTGCTACAGACCCCGAGAACTTGGGAAGGTTTTGTTCCAGGGGAACTTTCCTGGTCTTCTCACTGTGTGGCTGTCACAGACTGAACTCTCTTCTCCCCAAGTAGGAGCAGTGTAGGACTGGGCTCCTGCCAGAAAGGGGGAGAGGCCTGGTGATTTGTAGGGGAGTAATGCAGGCTTCTCCACACGGGCAAAATGCAGAGTGGGGCCCTTGGCTTAGCCCAGCCCAGAGCCTGGCTCAGAAACAGCATGAGCACGGATGGGAGAACAGAGGCTGAGGAGGTCATGGAGGCAGCCTTGGCTCTAGCTGAAGACCTGCAAGCCTGTGCACGCTGCAGGATGCGCTTGTTTGGGTTGGCCAGAAGGCAGGTGGTGCCAAAACTACAAATGTTGCCCTCATCTTTAAGCCTGGGTCATAAAGATTCCCATTAGGCCTGGGGATGTGGGGAGGCCTTGGTGGGATGGAAAGGGCAAAGGGTGAAGGGATAACATGGGAGGCTTGTGGATGTCACACGGTGGGCTGGGGAGAAATGCGCTAAGTTCAGACCCAAAGAAGACGGGCTTTGGGAATCACAGCTAACGCTATTCCCAGTTGTGCCCTTCTTTAAAATCAGTAAGTATCCTGACAACTGCAGAAGTCTCCAATAGCTTTGTTTCCTCTAGGACAGCCAGTGGAAGCAGCTGCAGCCGATTTTAATGAGACGTAATAATATTCCATCAGTTCTGTGAGCTATAGACTGAGCCCACCGAGGGAACCCGCTCAACCCCCAAAATGATCAGACTTGTCAAAATATGATCATTTTGTTCCTTATTATAAATGAAAAGAAGATATGATTTAAGTGTCATCCTCTGGGTATCTGAGCTGGATTCGTATAAATCAATCATCCAAAATAAACTCTTTGGAATGATTTCACTACAAATATGCTGCAAACAATTTCTTTAAACAAAGCATAAAAGTATTACTGTATGTCTCCAACATCAAAATGGCTTTAGACATGCATTAGTGGGTTGCTGGGGTGTTCTTTGCTTAAAATATGTTATTTATGGTTTTGCGCTTGACAGGCGAAGTCAGTGCTGGCTACCAGTTGGAATGCTTCTGCTTGCTTGCCTACAGGGCCTCCACTGTGAAGCAGGTGGGTGAGGAGGGCTTCTTTGGAGAGAGAGAGAGAGAGAGGTCCGCAGGCCAGGCTGGGGTCTCTAAGCTTTGCACAAGTGGCATTCTGTGTTTCCATAGTGGCTTGCACTGTCTAGGAGGGAGGTGAGCACATACTCTCATCCCATAGTGCTTACTTGAGTAGCACTCCCAGGTCTGTAACCTACTGGCCACCGGCCTCGGATGAATGACCTGACCCCTCCCCCTCAGTTTTCCAGCTTAGTGGGGACAATGGTGATCCCAATAGCGTCTCATTCTGTGGGCTGCTGTGAGGAACCAACAGGAGAGAACGGGAGAGAGCGCCAGGGGCAGGGTGGCAAGGGACAATACCTGGAAAGTTTCCACTACTATTGTCAGCCTGATGCTGGGACCCCGGAGAACTTGCTGTTCCTGAGGGAGTGCTGCCGAGCAAAGCTGTGCTTGGGCTTTGCCTCAGACACTGATGTGTCCCAGCACTGATCCCATCTGGGGACCTAGACTTGCAGAGGACAGTGAGCCCTCCCACCCTACCTGCCCCTGGGGCCTACACCAGCGTCTTGGAAGGGAAATGCTCCCGGGATGAAGCTCACACTCTCAGACGTGGCCCGGGAACGGGACTGCTCTGTGAAGCTCTACGCCAGTCCTTTCCCTTCTCCACGCTCACCTGGACAGACACTTCTTCCGTGCCACGTTTTTGTAATGCTTCTATCTGTTCAGATTTTAACAACTTTGTACCTTAGTCGAGATAGAGTCTGAAAAGTTTAATATCATGTCAAATGAGAGAGCCAATAAAACTTGACATTATTAATACGATGTCAAGAGGGTTTTTTTTTTTTCCCCAACTGCTTAGGGAAAAAACATTGTGTCCCATTAAATATAGCTCTTTGCACTGAGAAATATTAAGTGACTTTTCAATGACTACCAGCTAGAACTATTAGTTTTTCTTCATAAGCATAGAAGCTGTGTATTTTTTTAAATTTAATTTAATTTAATATAATTTAATTTTTTCTTGTTTCAGAACTTTTGTTTGTTTGATTGTTTGTTTATTTATTTTTATGGCCGGCTCAGCCTGCCCTGAGGGCAAGGCTGGAGCAACATGTCGTGCAGGGGATCGAACCGCGGTCCCTGCAGCCGCGCAAGGTTTCCTAAACAGGCGCTTTAGACCACTGAGCCATCCTGCCGGGCCCGGAAGCTGTCTATTCTGAGAGGCCAGTTGAGAAAGAACATTTTACGAAGATGCTAGATGTGCCTGAGTAGTCAGAGAAGCTTTCAGGTTTCCCTAGAATCCCTCTTAAGTGAGACTGGGTATGCAGCGGGGATATGGGTGATTAAAAGCTTAAATGCAGCCGGGCAGGGTGGTGCACATCTGTAATCTCAGCACGAGGGAGGCTGAGGCAGGAAGAATCGTTCCAAGTTTGAGACCTACCTAGGCTGCAAAGTGAGCTCACAGACAGACTGAACTGCGTAGTGAGATCCTGTCCTAAAAAGACAAAACCGAAACAAAAACAAACGAAACTTAGCTACATTTGACAGAGAGAGCATGAGCTCTCCTAGCTCTTCTGCCCTTTTGTCCCCAAAGCATTGCATAGTCTCTCTGGAGGAGTGGGTACACTATATCAACAAGGCCAGAGGCCCAGAAAGGTACACAGTCGGCTCTGTCTCCCTGCCTCCTGCCCTTTCTCCAGGCATCGGTGGCATTCCCATGAGTCCATGAGCTGCTGGCTCCGTATGCTGCACTGCCCTGCCCTACCAAGGAGAGGGTGTGAGGCCCCCAGCTGCTCTCCTCTCTGCTCAGACGGGGCTACAAGGAAGGTGGTGGTGAGGAGGCTGCAGGCGCCTCTGTTTCCCTTGGCCCGGGCCCATGATTGCCTCAGCACGTGGCTTTCCATGTCGGGTTCCCTTCCTGGGAAGAGGTCAGGACTTAAAATAAGCCTGCGTGACTCATGTCTGAGTTGGGAGATGGCCTCTCACAACTGCCGGCTTTTCAGGAACATGCAGCTGGAGCAGCTGAAAGCGAGCTCCTGAGCCCAGACCTGGGCTTTCAAGGTCAGGAGGCTATTTGTGCCCAGCGGCAAGTGTTTTATTCGCTCCTGCCTCTGCATTGCTTGGAAACTCGAAGCTCTTCTACGGTTCCTCTCCCCAGGGAAGCCAGTTCTGGAGCATTGTCCCCGTTGCCCACCCCAGCACCATTTGGCTCCTCGCTCACTGTCTCATGGTTTTGGTTATGAGTGTCCTTTCTAGCTGCTAGCCATGACATCTTTCTGAGAAATATACCTGCATTTTCCAGCTCGGGAATCAGATATAGGCCAAAGAGACAGTGGGAGTCTGATTATTTACATACTGCTAGAGTGTTTATTGTAGGGTTGTGTTCCTTTTAGGAGATCAAAAAGCAGACATGGACAGCAAACAGACCGTGCCTTATTTAGACTCTTGTGATGTTCCAGTGGATATACTTCCCCTTGCCCTTTGCCCTCACCCATCCTGCGCCATCTGCAGGCACATGACCCCTGGGGCAGACAGATGGAGGGCAGGCGTCTCCTTAAATTTCATCCAACACTTACAGATCTCTGGAGAAAGGACCTTCGGGGGGGACACACGAGGCATCTTACAAATGCAGGCCTCATCTCTACTGCCAGTACATATGAATGAAGCAAACCTCATTCTGAACACCCCTCCTCCTCCTCTTCCTCCTACCCTTCCTTTCCTTGTTCTTCTTCTTCCTCCTCCTCCTCCATGAAAGCTCAAAATTGAGATTCACTAAAGCCAAAGAGGGTTGAAGGAAAAATTTGTCTCTGTCCCTACTGATCTCATAACAAGAGGCAGAATAATAAGAATATCATTATTATTATTATTACTACCACTACTGCTACTGCTACTACTACTATTACTGCTACTATTATTACTGGCAGAACTTAGCTCACATACCAAAAAGAATCTTCTGTATGCCAAGATAAAGCTGTGACATCTTCTCTGGTGTGGCTTTTTTACTTTGTGGGGAGCTCTGACCTCTGTCTCAGCTCCTATTTGACAATGCCTACTAAGATCTTTGTTTTCTAGTGTATGACCTGGAGGTTTCAAACAGATGAACTTGGAATTTGAAGTTCCAAGTTGGAACTTCTTGGAGTGGTGACTCCAAGAAGATAGGAAAGTGTTGAGTAACCTTGGTCTGAGGAAGGATGTAGATGGGCTTGCGAGCCTGGGCTCGTGTGGGCCGTGTGGTTCTGCAAAAAGGACGAGAAGCTGGAAACAAGAAGTTCCATCATAGTAGTTCAGGGGAAACTCCATTCTATCTTTTGGTCTTTGTTTACACCATCAGTAAAGTATGAACAAGCCCACCCGTGCTCACATTAGAATTATTGTTTTACTCAAGTAAGATGATCAGTATGAATACCTCAAGAATAAGTGCCAATCACTTTCAAATACGAGAGATGGCTGCCCTTGGGAGCTTGCCATCCCACTCGGAGGTGGCAGTGAGGCCTTCTCTTAGTGCTGGGATGTAGAATCAAATGACACTAAAGATCGTTTCCAGCTATCAGAGTTTATGGATATGTTGTCCTCCTTCCTCCTAGGCTCTGCTAGGAAACTTCTACAGTGCTTCAAGCCACTGTTTTTGGTTGAGGCAGGGCAAGAAGCAGAGTATGTGAGCTGCCGAGTCTCAGTATACTCAGGGTCAAAACTGGCATCCAAGACGCATGCTACAGTGTGGACGAAGCTTGGAGACATTAAGTGAAATAAGCCGGTCACAAAAAAGACAAATGTTCTATGATTTCTCACACATGAGATACCTAGAAGAGTCAAAGTCATAGAGGCAGAAAGCAGAAAAAGTGTTACCGGAGGCTGGGGCCGCGGGCTGAGTAGCTGGGCTCCAGGGGTGCGAAGTTCCAGATCAGCAAGATGGCAAGGTTCTGGGGACCAATGGTGGTAAGGGCTGTGCAGCAATATGAATGTACCTGGCAGCAATAAACTGTGTTCCTAAGAATGATTAAAGTGGTAAATTTTATGTTATGTATATTTCACCACAAGCAAAATAATTAATATCAGGTCACATCAGTATTAAGTAATAAATTCCAGTTTGAAGCTAGGACTAAGATTTAGTTACTAAAATATACTGTCTTGGGCAGGGGAGATGGCTCAGCAATATAAGAGCCTGCCTAGCAAGGGCAAGATCCCGAGTTTGATCCCTGGCACTGAAGAAAAAAAAAAAAAAAAAAATACTGTCTTACAGAGTGCACAAGTTCCCCTGTGAGTGTGAGCTAGGCTAGCCTCTTTCCTAGCCCATGGGGCCAAGGGCAGCAAAGAAGGGTTCTGCTCCATGTGGGCTTGTTGTCAGTACCCTTAAGGACCCAGTCTCATACATTTCACAAAATCTGGGACCCTCAGAATGTGGCAAGTGTGCACCATTCCATCATCTGGAGACCCAGCAATCACCATCTTTCTCTAAAGCGAATGGAGAGGATTTCTCTCCCACTCCCTCTTGCTGTGGCTCAACCTTCCTTCACCTTCCTGCTTTAATATCTTAATCAAGTGGCAGATGAGAGGAACTGATCCGTGCAAAGGACAGAAATTTTGATGAGATGAGTGGAACCCACTGCCGCTCTCATCCCCCGCCCCGGAGTCACCGCCCCACCAAAGAGAAAGATGAGGGAGACAGAAAAAGAAAGCGAAAAAGGCGAGAGAGATTTTGTACCCTTAAGCCTCCACTGCCGCAGTTCAAAAGACCAATCTTTACTGAAAATAAATTTAAAGGAGAATTTTTGATGTATATTATGGTCTCTGGTGGTAGACAAGAGCACTGCCGGCAGTATATGGAGTTATGCAAAGCCAAAGTGGGATTACTTAAAAGTGTCTGTAGTTCTTTGATTAACTGGTGTGTATTTTATTTTTTATATGACACAATCACAGGCCTACATTGATAATATCTCGCTATTATTGTTTGACACTTGATTCCTCCTTTTTCCCATTGCTTGGATGTAGGCTTTGTTCAGTGTGGGCCAAAGGGCAAGGGATCAAGATGATCCCAGAGGGGATAAAGATGAAGGTGTCCCTGCTCCTGGATTTAAAAAAATGCAATGCATAAAAGCCCTAGGACCCATGGTGGAAAACCAAGAACTGGCAGATCAGACAGGGATTCTCAGAGAACTGGTCAAGTGCAGGGCCTGTCAGTCCAAGCTACCTTCTGGGGCTCCTAGACTCTAAAGTCCATCTTGTTTCAGAACCTTTGTTTGCTTATTCACTCATTTTTATGGCTGGCTCAGCCCGCACTGAGGGCAGGGCTGGTGCAGCATGTGGTGCCAGGGATGGAACCATGGTCCCTGCAGCCGCCCAAGCTTTCCTAAGCCGGTACTTTAGACCACTGAGCCATCCTGCCAGGCCCTAAAAGCCCATCTTGTGCTCTGCTTTGTAATGCTGATGCTGGGGTACTGCAAAATCCTCTTCTCCTTTGCCACCAGGAGCTGTTTGGTTCTATACATAGGAGGAGCTACAGGAAGACTAAAAAAGATGGAGAAGGGAAAAAAAGATCTGCTCTTCCTCCTTTACTTGTTGTTTCTGCCAGAGTTGTGCTAAAACAGGACCTCTGTGCCCCAGCTGACGCAGTTGTTTTCAATCTGTAGCTTCAACGGCTTCTGTAATATCAGTCACACGGCACCCTCTCAGAGGCCTCAGCAGCGGCCAAGCACTCCTCCTCCTTCGAGATCTAAGTTCCGCTGGGCAGGAACACACACTCCTTACAGCCTCTGGTTTCCAACAATCCCAAGACCTCTTCTTTGTTCATACAGAGAAATAATGACATCCCTCTACTGAACCAATAGCCTGCATGAAGTCATTTCTGTTGAAGTGCCTGGAGTGCTTTCTCATTTCCTGACTATTGTGAACAACATGAGCTCCTTGAAACACAGTTGTCTGAGCATGTAGGGACAACACAGGGACGAGGCAAATCAGGGCTTGGACTTGGCTGTGCTGCATTGCCAAGACCCAGAAAGCCCAGGAGAAGAGGCCAAGCACCATCAGCACCTCACAGGGTAGGAAGACTTCTACTTGAGGGAAGATCACCAAACTGAGAGCTGAGCATTCTGCAGATCCCTGTCCACCACACTGGGAAGGGAATGAAAGTTGAAGTGTGGAGAAAATCTACTTGGCCCTTTGCTTTTGAAGCTCCCTCTCACAAAGATGCAGGCCACTGGGATGCATCTGCTTTGTCCAGAGGGTGGGTGAAGTCATTGTTTTCTGGCAGACCTAACCAGCTGAGGCCTCTGCCGTTCTTCCTTAGAGCTCACAGGGACGCACTTGGAGATGACTTTTTCTTTCTAAACTTGAGCACCAGTCTGACTCTCCCTCTGCCTGGTCCCCATGCCCCTGTCCATAATCTCACCCCTGCACCACCAACGGTTTTGTTGGGGCCTGAAAATGACTGACCCCACTCCACCCCCATCACATTCACTGGCATCTGAAGACAGACACAAAGTCTCCCTGTGCGGCTGCATGACGCGTCTGAAAGCATAACCCGCGCGCTGCGGTGCGTAGCTGTGGCTTTCTGCCTTCCTGGCTGTCCCGCCTTGATGTCAGGCTTCACGGAGCCAATTTCGCTACTCCCTTAGACAGATTCTGTCTGAACTTCCTCGGAATGTGGTGACGAGTCCTCTGCTCTGAAACCTTATCTACGAAAATCCTTTATCCTTCCCCTGTGCCTCTTCTCAATTATTTAGGTAGATTTCTTTTTAACACAGTCAAGTCAGAAGACCTGGCCTCTTCCTGGCTGTGTGACTTTCAGCAAATTGATTAATCTTTCTGAGTTGCAACTCTGTTGCTTGCAAATCTGAGCGAAGACTGTCTATTTCACAGGGTTGTTATAAGGGTGAAATATGATAATATATGTGAGAGTATTCAGTGCTCAGTAAAGTCCTGTACAAATGGGAGGTAATATTATTGCAACAGTTGCTGCCCAAGCCACTCACTACATTATTATTATCTAAGTCTTCCTTCTGGTGCTTTAAACTCATTTCTTTTTGCTCTGTCTGCTTGGGTAATGGCTGTAGATGTCTCCCTAGGGCTCCAGCTACACAGACAGAAGACCAAAGCAACCTTGTGTCTCCAGTCCTCCTTCTAAGAACGCCCTCCAGATCTCAGGCTCTCCAGAACATGGCCCAACTTGTCCCCAGGGGGAAATATTTTTAGGTCTATCCTGTTCCAAAGGCAGAGCCTCCACAGATCCAGTTGGCAGGAGTCCAACCAGCCTCTGAATGAATCATAACTGCCCGTGGCCCATTACGCAGGTCAGAGTGACTGCCGGAGGAGGCCAGGGCCTGACCTTGAGGTCCCTGGATAATTTATTGCCTGTGGCTTCATGAGCTAATTTGGGCCTTTGTCCAGCCCTGGGGAAATGTCTTCACCCTCTCCTCCTTCCCCAAGGGCTAGGTGAATTCAACACTATTCATTTTTTACCTCATAGGAATAAATGAGTGGGTGGGGTACAAGGAGGGGCAGGGAACAAATTAGCACGCGCAAGTACGATGTCCTATGTATGCATCGTGTATGCTTGAAGGGAGGATCAGCCTTCAAGGGGCACGGCAAGGGAATGAAAAACCATCATTTGTGGAAACAAATACTAGACCCACGTAATCAGTGGGCAAGCGCACACGCTGAGTAAGTACGGCCAAGCAGTGGGATCAGCAGCTGCAGGAGGATTAAGGAAAGCAAGAGGGAGCCAGGGACTCATTCTTAGAGAACATCCATTGTTCTTTCTTTTTAGGTAAGTATTTTACAGAGAATTCGAAAACAAATTAAGAAAAAAGAAAAATCATCCACCACTCCTACCTGAAAGTAACCACTATCTACAGGTTGATAGATGTCTTTCCACACATTTTTCAATATGTATATTTATATTCATTCACTTTTAATAAAAATCAAATTATTCTGGGTGTACTATTTTATGATCTACTTAGTTCACTTAATTTTTGCTGTCAATAGATATATATATCTTCATTATTTTAATGACTTCTAAGTACTCTACTGCATGACTAGGAAAGGGAACGTGTAATATTTTCTCGCAGTCATGCACTTTTTTCATAAGTACACGCTTGCGGCGCACAGTGTTTGCATTCTCAGTGGAGTTGGTGCAGGGCCATCGCACATCTCAGTTCTTTTTCTCGACCCATTTCCCTGCCTTCTCTCTCCCCTTCCTCTACCACTTTTCCCCTTTGGGAAAGTTCTAATACCCAATTCCCACTATCTATGTTTTATTTTGCTCTTTATTTATTCCTTGGGCTTCTCCTAGAAGAGAAGCTATGCTATATTGAATCGTATGGGTCTGACTAATTTAACAGTACAGTCTCAAGGAGCATCCATTTTCTTAAACAGGACCAAATTTATCTTTGGTTATAGCAAAATCATTCTCCATGGTGTACCAATACTGCATTTTCTTTGTCTAGGAATATCATTACTGGACACTTCAAACATTTCTAGTTTTGTGCCACTTTATAAATAATACTGCAGAGCGCACCCTGCCGTTCACCTCCTTCTGCACAGGCTTCATTTTTAGCATTAATTTCTAGAAATAAAAGTAGAGAGTTAAGTCCTCCCTTAAATGTTACACCTAGATGCGCTCAGAATGCACAGATAACTATATTTAAACTGGGCACTGAAAGAATGGAACGATGGGAATGGGAAGACAGATGTGGAGACCAATGTGTACTGGGGCAAGCAGGTACCAGGCACTAAGTGATGTCTAAACCATTCTTCTTTAGTCAGCAAACATTTATTGTATACCAACTGTACTGGATTTCTAACTGGTGGCCAACCTGTTGTACCCAGCTGAAATAAACTAGTGCGGTGTTGGGTGTGGGAAGCCCATCTAAGGATTGCTACCAGCAACGTAAGGACAGAACAGGAAAAGCTGTCAGAATGCTATCAGGGAACGCTGTTTGGAGAAGGTGTTGGAGCTGCTGGAAGCTGCTAGGAGCTGCTGGTTCTCTTGGGCTGTTCTGCTGGAGGACCTTGTCACGCTGGCTCTCCTGATGAACTTTGGAGTAGCTCTGATCCTCATCTTGAGCAATGCTTCCTGGCTCCAGAGGGGAAGATGGTGCGCTGCTCAGCCTCATGGAGAAGCTTGTCGCACTGGCTTTCCTGATGGGAACCTGGCTTTCCTCATTGCAGGAGGAGCTTGGGCTCTCACTGTTGCTGTGGTACTTCTCAGGGCAGCTCCGATTCTTACCTTGAACATTGCTTTCTAGCTCCAGTTCAGCTCCCTCAGCCCGCTAGCGCAGATCCTTCATCCTGCTGGCATAGATTTTCCTAGCTTCCACCACTGACTTTTTGGGTCTTCCTGTGAAGTGGACCTGTATAAGACTTCCTTGTGGGCTCCAGGCCTCTGCTTGGACTCGTGGGAAGCGTTGTTATGAGCTCTACGTTTTCAGCTGGACTCATGCAGAGTATTGGGATCTAGGCTCTCAGCTGGATTCTTTAGTATTTAGTGAGTAGATAGATTTCCTGCACTTGTTGTATATGATTCTTGGGTGATTCATTATAAAATATTATAAAACATGTCCTATACTATGTTGTTCACCTTGCAAAAACCCCAAACCATGACACCAGCTGTAAGTTAGGCACTGTGCCCAACTCTGAGGTGTGACCCAGGGAAACAACTTAGCACTCCTCCCTCGGTGCTCTTCTCATCTGTAAAATGGGCACCATGAGA
Organism: Myocastor coypus; assembly: GCA_004027025.1. Taxonomy (NCBI): domain Eukaryota; kingdom Metazoa; phylum Chordata; class Mammalia; order Rodentia; family Myocastoridae; genus Myocastor; species Myocastor coypus. The sequence goes on along the minus strand of PVJA010007375.1, from coordinate 52,132 downwards.
GACAGCACCAGTGAGGGTTGCTGTGAGATTGAATGAGTGCTTATGTGCAAAGAACTTCAGACAGAACCTGTGCCTAGCCATTGCCATGGAAGCACTAGCTCTTACCAGTGGAGATGAAGAGACCTCTGCATAGCTGATAAGAATGGGCATCAGAAAGAATATGGGTTTGGGTCAGGCAGCATCTGTATTGCTAGACACAGAAAGTAAAGGGGAAGTACTGGATAGACGAGGGGGGGGGGGCTTTGATGACACAGCTTAGCAGCAGGATGCAGCCTGTCCTCACCTCCAGGCGAGTGAAGCTCAGGGATTAAATGAAGCCTTCAGCCTAGTTACCTGCCTTGCAGTCCTAGCCTAACCACTGCTGGTGGGTAGCTGGTAACAAGTAATTGAAGCATTAGTGGCTCATTTCTCCACCACCCAGTCGTTGGGAGGATAAAATAAGTTATCAGCTTGACAGCCATCAGCCAGCACTATGCCATGGAGAGGCGGAGGCTGGCGCAAGCCTTGGGAGAGGCCATGGCCCCACTTCCTTGGCTCAGCGGCAAGTTGGGGCCTTTTCATGAAGACCCCCAAAACTGACATGGAGTGGTCCAACAGAATAGCAAAAGGAAATAAAATAAAGAAAAAGCGGATAAAAAACAATCCTGTATCTGTGGCTGTGAGGTCACAGAGGAGGAATCACACTTTACCCCAGCCCTCCATGCCACCTGTTGCAATGGGCCCCAGGGCCATGCTCACAGGGCTGTCTCAGGGGCTCCTGGCGTGTCTCTTACATACATGTGCCACCGGGCATCTCTGTGAACCTGTGATCTGCCTATTTGTACAGTGACTGCCTGTCAGTCCCCCTTGGTGTCGCTCTGATAAACAACTCAGAGGGAATGACACCTTGATCCATCAATTCCATCAGAGATTTCCCTGACAGCCCTCCTGGCTCTTGAATCATCAGGGCCTGATTCACAGCCCTGCATCAGTGCTAATGGACCCTTCCTACCACGTGGAGCTTTGTGTCAGCTCGCGCCTGTCAGAGCAGGCTCCAGGTTTCCCTTCAAAGCAGCCTGGCTCACCAGACCCTGTTCACTTCCAGAGGAGGAGGAGAATGCCTTTCCCATCCATCCATCCATCCAACACAATAGGCTCAAATCCAGGTATGACAGAGATTCACCATGGAAGGAAAAGGACTGAAGTCCTTGTCACAAGGTTTCCTTCCAGAATTGGCTCGGCTACCAGTGTTCCTACAGCTCTGAAAGTCATTCCACTTCTGCTAACCAGGAGCTGCGCACATTTCTACATTGCACGGTTGGGAGATGTGAAGCTCGCAGATGAGACCTTCAAGGTCATCAGGTCTCCCTATCTCTACATTCATCATTGAACAAACACTTATTGAGTGTCTCTTACGTGCCAAGAACTATTCTAGTGTTGGGGACATTTCAGCAAACAAACAGACAGAAAATTCTTCACCCATGGGGCTTACCATCTAATGGGAAGAGACAGAAAGTAAACTCAGCACATAGGTAAAGAATATAGGCTATAAAATGGTGATCAGTGCTAGGTTGTACACTACCCTAGAATAAAAGGAATGGAGGTTATTCAGGTTTACTATTAAATAGAGCAGTCAGAAATGGCATTGCTGAGATGGTAGCATTTGACCAGCAAACTGAGGAAAGCAAGCAAATAAGTTATGGGGCTCTCTGTAGAAGTGTGGTCCAGGCAGAGGAAATAACAAATACAAAAGCCCTGAGGTTGGAGTGGCCTGATGTGTGTGTGCCAGGAGGGGCAGAAACATAGGGCTGAAGCTGAGGGGAAAGCGGGGGAAGTATTGAAGTCAGCTCCCATAGTCCTCCACTGGAAATGACTTTTAAGCTCATCCTGAAGGACACACCAGGGTGGTGTGGTCTCATTGGTATTTTACCACCAGCACTCTGTTGCTTTCTTGGGAAAAATCCTATCAGTAATAATCACAGTGGAGCTTAGCATGTGCCAGGCACCATTTTAAACGTTTCGTGCCTAGGAACATACCTGATCACCATGACGGCTCTCAGAGCTATGTTGCGGCCTTCTTCTGCTTTTACAGATGAGGGGGCCAAGGCACAGAGAGGTTGGAAGCATCTTGCCAAGATCATGCAGCTGGTGAGCAAGCAGCCGAGCTGGCGGAGGCCACGCGCTATAGATTTGGAGGCTTTTTACTCCCCTTATTCTGCTGCTGAATCAGGGCAAGGGGGAAGCATTTGGGAACAATGGTTGTGCTCAGGGGTAGGTGTATAATGGGGTGACGGGGTCAGAGAGGGTCAGTCAGGTTCTGACCATGTTTTCAGGTAGAACCAATGAAGTGTGCAGCAGATCCAATGGGGGTAAAAAAAGAAAAAGGAGTCAAGTTGTGTTTCTAACCCCACAAAGTGAACAGATTGGGGTTGCTTTAATTGAGGTAGAAAAGGCCAGAGGAAGGGGAGAGCAAGGATTGGTTCAAAACAGGCTGTTGGAGAGTCCCGTGGGACACTTAGGTTGCCATGCGAGTTGGGAAGAAACCAAGTCAGTGAGAGTCCCTGGTCAGCATCGTGGCTGGTGCTGTGGCCAGTCTTAGTGTATCCAAGCGCCTTTCCATTCTCCAAGAGGAACAGAGTCTACTGCTCCACACTACCGGTCATCAAAGTGGAAATCAGGCGCTGGCTCCAGAAAGAGGCACCTCCTCCCCTCTACCTCCCATGCCTGGTGATGGGCGGTGGTGTTTGCATGCTAGGGCCTGCAGTGGGAGGGGTAAGGAAGGGGCTGGTAACCTAGGCAACTGTCTTCCCAAGTGGTGAAGGGAAGGCGCCTTTACATATTTACCTAGTTCTACCTTTTCTCTCACCTTGGAGGTTGGACCTCCAGGCCCAGCTGGAGGCGGGGCAAGGGATGGCCTCCAGGGCACGTTCCTGTCAACTGGGAGATGGACAGTGATCCGAGGTCCTGTGGCAGCTTCTCCTTGCAGAGCCTGTTAGAGCTGCGGTGTTTATTTGGGTGGTGAACCGCTATTTAAAATCAGTCTTTGTTTCTGGAAATGAGACAGCTGGGGCTACATTTGGTGGATAAAGACATTTTGTTGAACTTTCAAAATGGGGTATTATTTTCCATTTACACTTATTTCACGGAGAATTGTAAGAAGATGAGATTGTAGACGTATCTGTGATATGCAGTAATGAGTGATGGGTCTTTGAAGGTAAAAATATCTCTAGGATATTTCTTTTTCTTTTTTTCCTCTCTCCTGTCTCCCTCCTCTGGGTTTCAGGTTGGGTGGGTTTAGATTTTGTTTTGTTTTGTTTTTTAATATCGAAATGGACACTATCTCTACTGGGAGTATAGACTCTTCTCTGCTCAATGTTTGTCTTAATAAAGGTTAAAAGAAATGAAATAATATTAAAAAGGCTCTCAGGAGACTGGAGTACCAGATGCCTCCTGCTCCCTGGACTGGTGGGGCAGGAGTGGGAGAACAGGATTGGTTTACCCACAGGGCCAACCAAGCTGCTGGCCTCACCTGGCCACCTACCCCATGCCTAAAAAAGTCAGAGAACAAAGGAGCAGAGGGGGACCAGGAGGGCCGAGGAAGAAGAGCACAAAAGAACGAAGAAGGTGCCGCCTCCCTCTTTTCATGGTCCAGAGCCCCTCTCCCTGGGGACCAACTGGGAAGGCCACGCCTCCCTAGAAAGTGGAGCCTGCCACCTTCCCCTGTTCCTTCTACCTCCTCTTAATTGCTTTGGAGGACAACCAAGAGGAGGAGGAGGAAAAATATATCAGCTGGATTTTCTTGGATAGGAACTTGGATAAGGAAATCCAATCATGTTTTCTGAATAAACAAGTAAATTAATCATTAATCTATCAACCAGTAGGTCAAAGAATCATCATAAAAACCGAGAAAAAAATTAGGGAGCTGTAAATTTGGCAAAAACTCCCAGATTTTTTTAACCTTCTGTTCCAGACTCAGGCTTTGATATCTTTATGTATTGATGATGTCAGTGATCTCAAGAAGAAATTCATAGAATTCACCACCGCCAAAGGCCCATATCCAGCCATGCCCTCATAAAAACACTCAGGAGACTGCACCTCATGGAACCCTTGTGGGTAAGGGCTAGGTATCAAAAACATGCAACCTAAAGAAAGGGAAGAAAATAGTTTGCAATATATTGAGTTCAAAACAGAAACTGCCTATTTATAGCCTAACCCAGCCACAAGGAGAGGTTAAAATTTTAGCATCACCACTTGCACAAGTCCATCCCATTGTGCTTGACTCCTCAGAGTGTTTCACATTAAGTCTCCCACTCCAACCCAGCACAATAGAGTGTGTTCTCTTGGCAGTAGAGTGGTATCTTCTGCTGGTGTCTCTCTGGGTCTCCTGTGCCTAGCACCATGGTGGCTGCCAGAAGGTATCTCTTCAATGAAACACACAGTAAGTATGGCAAGCACATGGGTTTTCTTTCACAGAGCACACTCTGTGAAGATTCAGCAGATGCCCACCAATGGTCAACTGTAAATAGCAACCCTATTGTGCAAGACAAAGTACCCCAGAGACATCCTTAGCAGCTCCCTGGAATGTGACTCGTAAGTCCCACTAGCACTGGGACTGAGGAAACTTAAAAGACATCATAGCCATCTTCCAATTAATTTTTGCTAATCTCTTGAAGTAACTGCTAACGTAGACTCAGAAGATTCCACTGAGAAAGATGGGGATGGAGAGAGAGAGAGAGAGAGAGAGAGAGAGGGAGAGGGAGAGGGAGGAGAGAGAGAGAGGAGAGAGAGAGAGAACTGCACTTTGAGCTGAAAGGAATAATATCATAAGGAGCAAGAAGGGAAGAAATAATTGTCTCTGAGTGCATAATTTATACTTCATCAATTGAGAAGTGCATCAGACACTCAAGAATGGAGGAGGAAGCCTAAAAGAATTTTCTAGTCTGGGAATAAAAGGACTATATAAAAAGCAGCAAGCAGGCCAGAAGTCCTACACAGCACAGCACAGCACAGGTAAGTTCTACAGATGTATCAAGGTAGAGGACAGCGATCTGCCTCTACACCTTGTCTGTCTCCTGAGAATGGAGAGAGGGATGGAGAGGAAGACGGGGTGGGGTGACTGGACAGGGACTTCTGTCACTCTGAAGAGGAACAGGCTCCACCTCCAGTGATACCTAGGGTGTTCCAATGTCTTTGCCTTGTTGAGAATCAGTAATGTTCTTCTCTGACACTACGCTGTGTGTGACTGAACGCTATAACCTGAAGTGTGTGTGTGTGTGGGGGGGGCAGAATGGCAGGGCAGGAAGGAATCTCAGCGCTCTCCCGGCCTAGTCCCCTTGTTTTACACTGGAGGAGATTTAAGCTGAGAGAAGCAATGGGGCTGGGCTGCACCTGGAATCACCTCCATTTCTCTTCGAGCTCTGTGAGCTTCACTGCCTGCATCCATACTCACCAGAGAAGCAGGCTGGTGGAAGAGAAAAGCAGTTACCTTCCACATCCTTTTATTCTCATTTCTCTATTGCTTCACCAATGCAGTCAGGGTTGGGAAAATACCATCTCCAGCTCTGACAAGTTTGAAAATTTCAAGAATGAAGGAGAGGGACAGCGATGAGATGTCCACAAGGCAAGAAGCTGGTCTCCACTTAGTTAAGAGGCAAAGACCATAAGCTCGCTGCAGGGATTCCCAAATGCCAGCCCCCTAAAGGGCACCTGGAAAGCCTATTAAAAATATGGGAAGTCTCCCTACCCCTGAAAATTTAGATTCCATTTCTCTGGATCTGTATTTTTAACGAGCATCCTTGATAATCCCTACCATGAGCTTGGCCCACCATTCAGGAGAATTTTGGACAAAGCAGGGAAGTATAGCCTCTAGCCTGATGCAGGATGTATGGGATGGATGTCTTTTATTCACCCATAAAATGGGAGGAAGGGTCCCCACTCACCCCCTCTGACCTCTGACCTCCCTGGCATGACAATGAGCAGACACAGGATCAATGGATCAAAAAGACAATGGGCCCCTCTGAAGACTGTCCTCTGCCACGGGTATTATGAATTCAGGCTATATCAGTTGGTTATTCTCAATTCTATCATCTCAAAGTCCTGACTCTTTGCCACCCTATCCAAAACAGGAACATTGGTAGCTGACTCCCATTCTGGGCTCACCCTTGACTTACGGCCACAGTAGGGGGGAGTAATTAAAGGCAATCGAGGCTGCAACTTGTAAATGAGGACCTGTGTTACCCAGGAAGCAATTAATCACCTGCTCCACCCTCCCTTCCCCATCCTCCCACTGAAACCGGCATTCAGCTCAGACCAAACTCAGCCTTTATCCCTGCATGCAAACCCGTGTGGTGCTTAATATTCCTTTATTACACACAGTGCAACCACAATAGACCCTCCCTAAATATTTTTGATGTGACCCAAAAGTATCAAAAAGCCCCCATCAGTGATTTCTGGCCACCTTACATTCCCAAGTCCACTCTGGAACATTCTAAAAAAGATCAATAGCAAAGCTCTCCAGTTGGTAAATGTCAGCCATCTAGGTTTTCTGCACAAGCGCGGAATTTTCCGTGCTGCACACTGTTCTAAGCTGATAACACAGATAACCCATCTGCCCATGGCCTGCCTTCCCCAAGGGATTAGAGTTGTTTTAACTTTGGGAGACTCCAAGCTTGTAAAGAGCCTTGTGCTCTGAACAGAGGGACAGTTACATAAGTCCACAGAGCTCTGGCACTGCAGGATGGCAGGTTCCAAGTGGCATCTAATTACAGGGAGGTGGATGGCCGCTGTTGAAGATACTGTCACAGGACCCAGGTCTCAACCCACTGATGTCCTGCCAGGGTTGCTCTAAAAACGGAAATTAAGCACAGTGTCATGGCCATTTAGGACATTAGGAATGGAAGGCGACTGGGAGCTACTTCCTGGCCCCTTGCCCACCTTATTAACAAGGTGCAAACAAGGGCCTGGGCTGGGAGAAGGAAATAGCTGAGCAAAGAGACCATCTCTGCAGGTGGAGATATGAGGAGAGGAAGAGAATGCAGGGAGGCTGTGTCCCAAATCACCTTGGCTGAGAAGAAAATTGGCCTGATAAATGAGGGAAAGCCATCGGCTTCTTCATGAAATCTTTTGCAGACTATTTTCTAGACTGCAAAGTTCCTCTGTTCCCTGAGCTTTTATTCTGCCCTACAACACACACAATAAATGTAGAGACACGGCTGGGCATGGCAGGGGGAGCTGGGGGAAAGGGTTAGGACCAAGTGGGGTCCCATGTTTTGACACCTACCTCGCATCACTTTTAATTTGCTTGAGCCTTCGGGCTAGAGGCTCTCTGCAAGGATTCTTCTGCCTGCCAAGTTCTCTCACTCGGAATCTGGGGAAATCCTGGCTTGGGCAGGGTCCAGGCATGGCCAATACCACGGCTGTTCACTAAATAAAGACTACAAGCCCAAAGCTGGAGGATAGAATGGGAGTTCACTGCTTCATGGCATGTTCCCTGTCACTTGCAACACACACACACACACACACACACACACACACACTTATTTTCTCCCTCCTCTCTCTTCCCGATTGCCCTGACCTTTACTTCTGGCAGTTGTGTTGACTGAGTGACCGACAAGGCTCCTCTTGGAAAATAGAGTCAGACAGATTTGGGTAGCTCAGCAAAGGAAGCTCACAGCACGGCTGTCCTCAACCTGTTCTTCTCTTTGCTCCCACCCAAATATGAACACACAGCACGGGGCTGTCTCCATCCCCACCTCAGTTAGGGAGGGCTGAAGGATCCCAGGCACCTCCACACAGCCAGCTGGAACTTTCCGTACAGTTCTCTGCCCCCTTGTTTCTCTGCCAACAGCTGTAGCAGAGGTGAACTGGGACGTGGGAAACACCAGCTCCCTTTGGATAGAGGAAAAAAAAATTAAAAAGCCCGTTTTTCTGTCCTGTCAGGTCTATTTAAGTATTTAATGAGGTGAGATAGTACCAATAAATTTAACATGGCACAATAACTCTGATGATGTGGGCCACAGACTAATAAGCTTCCATCCCAGGGACAGAAGAGTGATCTTGCCTCTGCTAGATCTTATCGGGTTTGATTGCTTTGCTCAGATATTAAAAAGGTTGAGCAAGGACTTTCAGGCACTGCCACAAATCCATGCGTGTCCTCCTGGCCAAGACAGATTGAAGCCAGGCTGTGAAATACAAGGCTGTTTATTTTAATTGACAATTGAGAGAAGTGGAATAGGTGGAGAGTGGGCGTGGACCCACAGGCACCCGCGACTGGGTGATTTCTGTTTGTGCTTTCGCCTTCTCGTCCAAGTTGGTGGCACCGCTTCCAACCCTTAGGAGCTCTCTGACAGACTGACTGCCTGCTCTGGAGGCTTTGCAGAATCTTTCTGACTTGTCCAGAGCACAGAGCCAGGCCACTGACCCACGGGCCACCAGTGTTTGTTTATCCTAGTGTTCCATGACATGAGGCTTGCTGCATACGTTCCTGGCCACTCGTGTCCAGCCCAGGCTGCAGCCCACACGCACAGTCTGTCGGTCTGTCTTTCTCCTCCAGATTTAGGGGGACAGCCCCTAAATTGCTTCGAGGTTGAGGACCATATTATTTACTTCTAACCCCTACCCTATACCAATATGAAGCACAGGTCAGAATTTATAGCAAAATGTGCATATTTTGGTAAGAAGTGAAATAATTTTGCAAGGCCTAGGAGTGAACATTTTAATATTTTAAATATTTATATTGGGGCTGAGGAGATAGCTCCATGGCTCAAGTGCCTGCCTGGCAAGCACAAGATTGTGAGTTTGAACCGCAGTCCCACAAAACAAACAAACAAACAAATAAATATTTATTTGTTTATTTATATTTATGTGTGCTGTATGTGTATTATAAAATATTATAAATATGTCATACATAATTTCACACATATTTCTCAGGAAGAGGGTAAAGTATAGGTTTTAGAAATGAATCAAGTTCAGGTAAATGATTTAAAATTGCAAATGATGATTCAGGAAGCATCTAATTAGTGAAGTTTGAGAAACACAATATTAGCAGACTTACTAATGGATTGCTTGGTGGCTGGTTAATTATTAGTTTTTTGATTGACAAACTCCTCCCAACATTGTACTATGAGTATTTTCAAATGTAGCAGAAAATTTGAAAAAAAAAAAATTGTCCAGTCACTTTTACCCATACACCACTGCTGGGATTCTATAATTAACATTTTGCCGTATTTATCACAGGCTTTTCCACCTATGCCCATCTCTTCCACCAGTCTATCTTACGTCTTGGATGCATTTCAAAGTAACTTGCAGTCTTCAGTGCACTTCACCCTTAAACATTTCAGCATGCAAATTATTAGAGCTCAATATTTGTTTTTGGTGGGTTTTAAAGTAAAATTTACATACCATGAAATACACAACCATCAAGTGCATCAGTGAGTTTTGATAAATGTATGCACTTGCATGACCCAAAGCCCTACCATTTTACCAAGTGCGATGGTTCCCCTAGGAAATTTCCATAATAACCCCTCCCAGTTAAAGTCCACCCTGTCTCTAGTGACCACTACCGTTGCGGTTTTTCACTATATGTTAGTTTTTCCTGATGTAGAATGTCATGTAAATGGAATAATACAATATGTACTCTCATGTAGAACTTCTTTCTCAATGTAAGGCACCGTGTTTAAGATTTATCGAGATCAAGATACGTATCAGTAGCTCACTCCTTTTTATTGCTGAATAGCATTTCTCTGTAGCCATTGTTCTGTGGGTAGACGCTTGAGCTCTGTCCAGTTGGGGGTTAGAATCAATAAAGCTGCTAGAAATCTTCTACAAAGCTCTTCTTGGCATAGGATTTTATTTCTCTTGGATAAATAACTAGGCGTTTATTGCTGAGTCACAGAATGTTTAGTTTTAGAAAAAACTGGCAGACCTTTTTCGAAAACAGCTGTGCACTATCACCAACCATGTACAGAATTACAGATGACCCCACCTGTGCTGGCTTTCTACATTTTCAGTTGTTTAACTCTAAGCCATTCTAATGCATGTGCAACAGTATCTCCTTGCTGAACTCCTCTATGTGCTTATTGACTCTTTGTAAATTTTCCTTAGCAATCGTTCTGTCCAAGATTTTTATCTGTTCTTTTTTTCCTTTGCCTTGCCTTGCCTTGCCTTGCCTTGCCTTGCTTTGCTTTGCAGTGGGAAGGTTCAGGCTGACCTCCAACTTGCAGCAATCCTCCTGTCTCCTGTCTCAGCTTCTTGAGGGCTAGAATGTGCCCATTCTATGTGAAGTTGTTTGTCTTTCATTATTGAGTGTGCCAGGACTTCATAGAACTCAGATACCAGAACTCTTCTTTTAAATATAATATATTTAGCACAGGGTCTACAGGGTCTCACTACACAGATCAGACTCAGCAGCAGTCTACAGCATCCTTCTGTTTTCAGCCTCCAAAGTTCCAAAGTGCTGGGATTACAGGCATGCACCACCATGCCCAGTCTCAATCGCTGTCTCAGAGTGCACTGGCGGTGGGGCCCACACAGCATGCTGGGGATTGAACCCCAGTCCCTGTGTCTGCCTACGCAGGCACTTTAATCCACTGAGCTATTTGGCTGGCCCTATCGTTATATGTGTTTTTGAAAACATTTCACCCTGTTTGTGGTTACTTTTTATTTTCTCAGTGGCTTTTTGTGAGCAAGTATTTTCAATTTTGATAAAATCTAATTTATAATTTTTTATCTTACGGTTATTGCTTTCACTGTCTTAACATATCTCTGCCTTCCTAGATTTTCCTCTAGAAGATTTATAGTTTTAGCTTTTGCATTCAGGTCTATGATCCATCTCAAATTAAATTTTGTATATAGTATGAAGTAGAGGGCCAAGTAAATTTTTTTCCATATAAATATCTACTTGCTTCACCAAATATTGTTGAAAAACTTTTATTTCTGTCTCGATAGCTTTTTCACTTTTGTCAGAAAAAAAATACATGATAATGTAAGTATAGATTTGTTTCTGGGCCCTCTGTTCTGCTCCATTGATTGACAGGTTTTTAAAGACAGAGCCTTAGAATGTTAGGGACTGAAGAAAACCTAGAAATTCTCTACTGGTTTGTGAACTTTCTTGGATTACAAATCCCTTCAAGAATCTGATAAGTATTTTAAAGCATATCTAAATAAATTTAAATATTTAGAGATCTAAATGTTTGCATATAATTTAAAGACATCTGTTGATCCTTGAAATCTTTATCCCATTCTCTTTTACAGAAAAGAAAACTAAGGACCAGATAAATGACATGATTTGTTAAAGGCTACAGACTTGGCCTAATGACAGAGCTAGCACCCAGCTCTCTATCACACTCTATGCTGTAGACTGCTGCCCACCCAAACACCTGTCCCCATTATCTAAGAGACTGCACTTCGTGGGGAACACACAGACACCTTCACAACCAACCAGATTAGGAGACTTCATGTTATTAAATTCAAGCTAGGGCTGGGGAAATAGCTCAGCAGTCTAAGTGCCTGCCTGGCAATGATAAGGACCCTGGTTCTATCCTTAGTACCACATGCCGTGGTAGTCCTGGAACCCCAGGCACACAGAGCTGGCTCTGAAACCAGTCATGATCATGCACACCTGTAATCCCAGTACTTGAGAGGCTGAGGCAGGAGGATCACTATGAGTCTGAGCTGCATAGTGAGACCCTGCATCAAATAAATAAATAAATAACTCTTTAAAAACTAAGCCCATTGTAGATACTGGGTCAAAAGGGAAGCTCTGTGGATAAGAGGCATTTAAGCCAAACCAAAGAGATTCAGAAAAAAGGATGCTCTATCCAAAGGTCCATAATAAGCAGGAGCTCTGGAATAGAAGAAGCTGAGCTCAGCGCAGATAAAGTCCAGGTCTATGTCTGCCTGGACCAGCAAACTTTGCACATATGTGAAAGTAGTTTGATATTCATAACGCCATTCCTCACGTGCCTTCAGGTGGGAAAAGACAGACTGGCTAAAAAGAAACTTTCTATGCGATTTTTTAATACTGTATCCCTGAAGCTATCACTGTTGTGAATTGAAAATTGTGTTTCTGGGTGTATTTAGAAAGGCAGGCTGAACAATCCTCAGGGTAAGGGAGCGGGAAAGCAGTTGAGCAGGAAGAATTCATAAGTTGATGTCAGCAGACCCTGAATTGAAGCCCATCTCTAAAACTAATTGGTATGATATTGTACAAGCTATGCAACCTTTCTGACCTCTTGTTTCCTCATTTGTAAAATGGGACTAATCATAATACTGACCTCACTGGTTGTTGTGATGTGTCAAAGAAATAAAATGTGTGAAAGCATGTCACCCCAGGCAGAGAACTGTGCTAAGGAGACAGTTGTCATTATTTTAAAGGATCCCCTCAGGCCTCAGCCTTAGGAAGCCACACTATTGGTGCTGGACAATGTTTCCAGGAAGCAGTTGGTGTCAAGGGAAGCCAGGGAAGCCATACTTACAGCCAGTTTCTGATTATCACCTTCCCTACCCAAAGGCAAAGTGTTGGGTAGAAATTCCAACTTCATGTACATTGACAAGCATCATTTTCACATCCCTGTTCAAGACTGTCTTTAAAATTTGTTTAACTCTACATTTGCTATATTTGGGGGAGTCTTGGGGAGAGGAGGGAAAGAAAAGTACACATGACTGTTCCCCCAGACTATACTGACTTGGTCCGGACAGGGTAGGTTATGCTGCAGTAACAATCAACCTCAAAGTCATACTGACTTGTAATAACAAAGGCTATTTCTTCTGCAATAATATAATGCAGTGTAGAACACAACAAGGGACCTTCATTCCAGCTTATGCTAATAGAATATTTGCTATTGCAAATGCTGCCCCTGGTGGGTAGGGAGAGAAAGGAAGGGAGAGGGAAGAGGAGGAGAGGGAAAGGGAGAGGCAGGGGGGAGTGGGTGGGGGAGAAGATGGGGGAGGGGAGAGTGAAGAGGAGAAATCAAGAAGATCTTACATCAATAATAAAATGCTAGGCCCGGCAGGATGGCTCAGTGGTCTAAAGCGCCTGCTTAGGAAAGCTTAGGCGGCTGCAGGGACCGCAGTTCGATCCCTGGCACCACATGCTGTGCCAGCCCTGCCCTCAGGGCAGGCTGAGCTGGCCATAAAAATAAATAAACAAACAAAAGTTCTGAAACAAGAAAAAAAAAAATCTAAACCACTGATTGATTTTAAAAAAATAATAAAATGCTTTGGCGTCATGGCACTTTTGTTCACAACTCACTGTCACAAGGTCAGTCAAGGCCAGCTCTAAGGAAGTCAAAGAGTATAATCCACCCACAGGGCAGAAAGTGGATAACTAGAAATAGGAGAAGCAATTCCTATGGCTTCCCTGTCACCTTTCCGTGAGCCTACTGTTGCATACTTGGTGGCTCTGTGCACTCTATTCTCTTTGGAATGCCATTCTGTCTTCCTGGAAGGCATGCACTCACCTCCTAAGATTCATCCAGATGTCTCTTTCTCTTGAAACCACTCCAGATCCCCTTATCGCATGGTGCGCAGGGCAAGGTTGAGTTCAGTTGGTCATTGCTCCACTACTATTAGGGCTTCTTCAGGGCAAGATAAATATTTGCAAAACAAATGCATTAATTTTGATACTTCTTAACAAGCAGGCCTGACCTGGGTTCCCCCACTGCTGACTGCCATGGAAGGAGAAAAATGAGTTTTTCCCCAAAGTCCGTACAACCATACAGACAATCTCCACTCTAATGATGATCTGACTTTGCATATATGAAAGTGATATGTATGTGGTGTCTGTACTTCAGACTTTGAGCTTTGTTCTTTTTGTGGGCTAGCAGTATGCAGAATGATAGTCCTGTGATGCGGAATAGCAGCAAAGGGCCACCCCTTCCAGCTGGTGCTGCAGTCACAATGGGAAGTAACCAGTGTCCTACAGTGGACTACGTGGCTGAACTGCGATGATCAGTAGGTTGCATACATTTCCTAATTAGGATATTTTCAACTTACAGTGGATTTATCTAAACATCATTTATTAACTACCATAAATTAATAAGCATCTGCAATTAATTTTTAGCAAACACTGCTTAAGTGCCAGGCCCAATTAAGAATATTATTTACATCATCTAACTTCTTCAACACCACAATATTATAAGGCTCTGCTGTGAGAGATTATAGTCAAAGTTTAGAGTTTAAGTGATTTCCCCAAGATCACACAGATAGTGAAAGAACTTTGTCTGGACTCAGGTTTAGCAGAGGACAAAGGCTATTCTTTTATTCACTTAATGTGTGCTTTCTATGAGTTACAGAAGGACAAAGGCTATTCTTTTATTCACTTAATGTGTGCTTTCTATGAGTTACAGAAACTGCTGGAGGTACAGATTAGTGGCATAGTGTTTGCCTGGCAAGTTCAAGGTCCTGAGTTTGATTCCCAGTATCCCCCCCCCCCCAAAATAAATTCATTTTTAGAAAGTTACAGGATCAGGCCATAGGCTCACTCCTTGCCTTAAATTGTTCCACTGCCTCTAAGCACAATACTGACTACAAAGATAAGAGGGCATCTCTGTCCCTCGTCACCAAACAGATGTGTGTGAAGGTTAGGAACCAAAACACCATAGCAACCCTCCTTTTGGACAGAACTCTCAGAGCAAAACATACCATGGAAAGGGACTAAGAATAATTCGTTGAATGGGGATGATCTGATGGAAACAACCAAAGTTGAGAGAGACTGAATAAATGTTGGTTGACGACCAGATGCTCACTAAGTCCACCAAGGATAGAAAAGATAGCACTTAAAATTCAGCTTGGGGATTTCAATTAGGCAGCAAAAAGACTTCCTTCACTGTGAGGAGTATTAAACATCTCTGACTAATGAGCAGGGATGGAGCCTCTATTTGAGTCTCGGGTCCCCATTCAGTTATTTATTCCTTTGTGGAATAAATAACTTACTCATTCACTCTTTCTGCTGTCATCTGTTAATCACACACTATGGTTGGTACTAGACACAAGTAGAAACTCTGTGCCCTTGAGACTCACTTCATGGAATTGTTTTTTCGAGATGCAAAAATTTCCTTGAAAGATATACAAGTCACTACACCTTAATACAAATAGATCTTTCCAGGGAGGTGCTGATTGCCAGATATGATGTGTGTTGAGTGGGATAGAAGCAGAAGAGAAGTGGGAGCAAAGCGTAGGGGCTCAGGACTTTACTGATTTTTTATTGTTGTTGAAGCAAATTACACCACAGCTTACAGTAACTCCTACTTATTCTCCTACAGCGCAGCAGGCCAGAAGTCTGAAGTCAGTGGCACAGCTGATGCTGGGGTATCAGCAGGACTGACCCCTCCAGCCCCCATGGCAGAATCTGTTTCCTCTTTTTTTGAGGTCTCAGAAGCCTCTTCTGCTGCTTGGCTTGTGGACAGGTCCTTAGCCTTCAAAGCTTGCTAACCCTTCTAACATCAGGACTCCCACTGGCTGTGACTCGGATGCCTCCTGCTTCCCTCTTATGAGGACTGCTGTGATTATATCATATTCATCAAGATAATCCAAAATAATCTCCCCATCTAGAAATCTTGAATTTAATCACATTTTTAGAATCTCTCTTTGCTCTATAATGTAAATTCACAATGCTGGGGATTAAGGCATGGACAAATTTGGAGGGTCATTACTGGGCCTTTGACACTGCCCAGAAAGGCTATTCCAGCAACTTTCCCAACTTGGCAGTGGTGCCGCGCAGTAGCCCGGCCGTTCTCCACCACTGAGTTATTACAGTCTTCAAGAGAGTGTCTTCACAATGTCATAGGACTAGGTGGACTGGTATAATGACTACACTTACCCTATGGGGGTGTTTAGAGACTGGCCTGGCTCTAAAGGACGTTAGTGTCCAAGACTATGCTTGACAAAAGAACAGACAAAATAAACTTTTTTTATTCATTCCTGCTCTGTTACACTGCCTAGCATTTATTTAAGACCTCCGTATGTGCCAAGCACTCTGCTCAGTATTTTAAACATTGTGTGTGTGTGTGTGTGTGTGTGTGTGTGTGTGTTGCTGGAAACTGAACCCCAGGCCCAACTATCTAAGCCCTGACTATCGTAGTCTTTATTCTGAGACAGTCTCAGTTGCGAAGGTGTCCAAGTTGGGCTTGAAGCTGCAATCCTTCCGCATCGGTCACCTAGAGCACCATAACTTCCCAGCTTCAGTATACTATCTCTTAAAATTCAATGTTGGTTTATCAAACTAATAATCTGTGCTGTGCACACAGTTTTAAGAATCTAAATTGTGCTAAAAGGCTCACATCAAACAACTGATTACATCAAACAAAAGCTCACATCAAACAATCACCTATTTAATCTCACAGAGTTAACCCTTTCTCAAGTTTCAGCAAATTCCACTGGCATTTACTTCCAATATTTTAAATAACATATCTGTAAGTCTATTTATTGAGTTATTGGGTTCTTAAGTAGTTTTCGCTAAATTTCTTCCAAAGCCCTTGGCAATTTTGCTCTCCAACACATTGCCACTTCTTTGCTATTATTCCTTATCCTTCTAATATGATTATTTCAGCGTTTGAGGCTAAACCAACAGTCTGTGTTTATAATATGACTACAGAAACGTTGTTCACAGTTGAGACAGGTAGCTTGGCTTTAATTCCCATACATTGTTCTTCCCTGGAGTTTATAATTTCCTGATTTTTCTTTAATCTACTATTTTATGGGAACCAATTACTCCGTATCACCACCACCAAATCTTCTCACTGATCACTTATTCACAATTTTTCAAAATATTTATATCAGAGCCAGGAATACAGCCCAGTGGCAGAGCTCTTGCCTGGTATCCGAGAGCACCCGAGTCTGATCTCCAGCACTACAAAAAAAAAAAAAAAAAGAGAGCGAGAGAGAAAAGTTATCAGATAATCTCTCAGTGCTTTTCCCTCCATCCTTCTTTCCTCTCTCATTCCATTGTAATCCAGATTAGATACAGACTGGTACTTCTAGGCTGTTGACCCCAGGTTGTCACCTCCCAGGTTCTTGCCTCCTAGGCCAGCAGTTCTCAACCTGTGGGTCTCGACCCCAGTAGGGGCCGAATGACCAAAACACAGGGTTCACCTAAAGCCATTCCGAATCGTAACTGTAGCAAAATCACAGTTTTGAAACAGCCACCAAAATTATTTTTTGGTTTGGGGTCACTGCAACATGAGGAACTGTATTGTGAGGTCAGGACATTAGAAAGGTTAAGAACCACTGCCCCAGGCCATTACACCAAGGCTACATTTTTGCCATTTTCCTATACTTACTTCCTCAAGACCACATGCTAGCTAAGTGTCAGGCATGAGGTTTGGACCAAGCTCATCTACATCCAAAAATCTATGCTCTTAACTGCAATGATATTGGGTTTCTGTAAGCCAAGCATTCTAAAAAGTGGCTATAAAGTTGACATGGGAGGAACCGGGCCTGAAAGAAGTGACTGTGGGTGATTTTGCTGTTTTAGAACTCTACACTTGTGTTCACTTTGAAAACCGACAAAGGCTCTCACAGTGTTGATATTTTCCCTTCACAACAGGAATAAACAGAATTTAAATGGAGATTTTTTTTTTTAAAGAAAAAGAAAATCACACATACATCCTTGTAAATTTGTTGCCACCTTGGGAATCCTTCTTTCCTACTGTAAGACTTTGCTCAGGACCAGCATATGGTGGCTGTAGTTTTTTTGTGCTTTTATTTTGTTTTGTCTTTCTCCTGATTTATTTATTTTCTCTAGTTTTCTCTGAGGTCTGGGAAGACTCTCAGCAGCCATGTAGCTTCCTTGTGAACCCTTTGCACCCACGCTCACTCTCTGAACACATAGGTACACACACACTTGCTGAACATTCAGTTGAAGACAAGAGGGCAATCTGGTCAGCATTACAAGAGGGGTCTCATTAACCTGTTTGGACTGGACATGGGAGGTTGGGGGCGGAAAAAGAGAAGGGGGAGGGCTTAAAGCAAATACTGCTCTGAGCTATTTCTACAAGCTTCTCTTCAGTAATCTGTCTACTCTACAAACATAGACTCATAGCTTGGCGTAGCCAAACTTACACACAGATATTCCTGTCTACCTATGCAAGACCAAGAAGTCCCCAGAGGGTATCAATCCTGTCAGAAGCAAACCCCCACTGAACCAGTTCGGCTGAGGAGGCCTAGCTCGGTTGCTTGCTCTCTCTCCCACTTTCTCTATTTCTTTTTTCCTCCTACTGTATTTCTTTCCGTTCCCCACCCCCAACCTCTGGTGTTCTATCCCTTAAAAAAAAAAAAAAAAGACAAAGACATGAAAATTACCACCACCTTCTTGCTTATTGGCTTATGCAGAGGTGAGGCACCTCCCCAGAATAATTTCTTACGGCTTTTCTGTTTAGCTCAACTGCAGTATACAGAGGTAAAGCAATCATGTCTCAGCTCCATATGGTCTCAGAAGCTGACAAGCAGAACAACCTCTGCTTTGTTTGTGTTTCACTTATGGTATTATGGGAGCTACTAGGTTCCTCCCACAGGACAGAGCAGAGCAGCAGCTAGGCTCCACACTTTCTCCCCTTAGCCCTTGTCTGTCTGTCTGTCTTCTCACCTGCCTGCCTGCCTCTGCCTCTCTCTCTCTCTCTGTCTCTGTCTCTGTCTGTCTCCTTCTACCTCTGAGTAATAATAAGCCTCAGAGAACATAGGATCCCATAAGGGAAGCCAGAAGGTGAGGACATGACAGAGAATAGTGAAGAAACACTTGCTAGGGATGCCGCCTCGTTGACGACACACGCTTATCTTCATACTACTCTTTGGAATATATGTTGTTGACCCATTTTCTGTAGATAAAAAATTGCAAAGGACTTGGACTTCTCCTTTAGTGGTAGATCTGGAATTGAATCCTTTTTGGTTGGATCCCCAAATCTACTTGCAATCTGTTCTGTTTCTATCTATAATAGGGAGTGAAGATGCTTAATAATTTTGGTCAGCCAAGAGCCTCAGAGGTAGTATGGGTAAAGATGGAGGATAAATCACTGCCCCGAACTGAAAGGGACATGGTTAGGCCATAGGGCTCAGCATCCTTAGCCACACTTGAAGAAGGGACATAGTCCTTGGCACTGGAGCCAATAACACATCTTGAAAATGCTTTGAAAACAGTAAGACTGAACGGAAGCATAAACTGTTCTTTTCAATGAATGAACAGAAATTAATAACATAATTATCTTAGCTATCTTTTGTATATTTTTTCTCTTTTATATACCTATATCTTATAATCTGAGCAACTACTTTGAAGATAACAATGCACAATATATTAATCATTATTAATTTCCTACTATCTTATTTGGAAACTCTGTATCATTCTCCTCATTGCTTTTCTCTCTTTAAAATAAAAAGAAAACAATAGGAACAAAGTCACTAGTTTATTTCATCACTACTGTAATGAAAATAATATTTTTTTTTAAAAAATGCAGACTGGATGAAGTGGAAGGAATTAAGAGTGTATTGGAAAAAAAAAAAGTAAAAACAAAAAAAGGGCCAACGAGATGGCTCAGCATTCTAAATCACCTGCTTAGGCAAGCTTAGGCAATGGCAGGGTCAGTGGTTCAATCCCCACACCGCACGTTGTGCCAGCCCCACCTCTAGGGCAGGCTGAGCTGGCCATAAAGAAAAAAGTAAAAACAGTGTATTGGAGCCAGGTGTGGTGGTGTACACCTGCAATCCCAGTACTCAGGAGGCTGACACAGGAGGATCATTGCGAGTTAGAGGCCAGCCCGTGATACACTGTATACAAGTCCAGTCTGTCTTGTCAGAGTGAGACCCTGTCTCAAAAAAAAAAAAAAGAAAGTATATTAAACACAGAAAAGCGGAAGCCCCAACCCCAAATAATTCAAATAATTCTTTTTAAAATTTTTTATTTTTATTTTAAGGAGAAAAAATAATAACAATTAAATAGAGTTGCTAAATAGGTTAGCGGGAGTGTTACAATAATACACTGCGTATTGTTGTCTTCACAATAGCTATTCAGAGTATAAGATATACAAGATATGATATCTTGTCTAAACAATATTAGCATATACCTTTCTTTCAATGAACTAAGAGAAACTAGTTGTGCACCCGGGTGGCTACTGAGCACTTGCAAAGGCTTTCTAAAGAAGTATATAGTGGACAGATCCACTGACCATATAGATTAGAGTTTGTGGACAATTTCAATCCCATATATTCTCTTTTTTTAAAATTTTTTTGAAATTTTTATTTTATTTTATTTCTTGTTTCAGAGCCTTTATTTGTTTATTCACTCATTTTTATGGCCGGCTCAGCCCGCTCCTAGAGTAGGGCTGGCGCAGCATGTGTTGCCGGGGATTGAACCGCGGTCCCTGAAGCCGCCCAAGCTTTCCTAAGCAGGCACTTTAGACCACTGAGCCATCCTGCCGGGCCCCCCCATATATTCTCTTGAGCAAAGGAAAACTAATTACAAGTCCTAGGTGTTCCAAAACTGTGGCATCTCAACCTCAAGGAAGAAACCTTTAGCTAACATGCTCCCTGTTCTTTAGCTCAGTTATTCAATATCTTGTTTGCTCCTTGCAACAACCCATGCTATTGATGACCCTGTGAACAGTGCCTGACACAGAGGTGATCAAAAAGCATCTGTTGAGTGGACCACCACCCCTGCTTTCTAGACTGGGAAACCCGCTCACAGAGGCTTCATGGGTCCAGTGGCACACACTGCTGAGGGCGCGAGCGAGGACACGAGCCCAGCAAGCTCTGCCGCCCTCCTCATGGCTACTGCCCGGCACAGCCTGCGCCGGGACTGCCTCATTCCGCTTCTTCCCACAAGGTTCCTTTCCCATTTGAAACAGGTATTGAATCATGGCTTCAGTTTCACTTACTTTTCTCTTGTTGCTGGGACAAATACCCAACACCCAAACTGAAGGAAGGAAAGGTTTACTTAGCTCACAGTTACTGGAGGTTTCAGCCCATACTCATCTGCCTCTAAGGCCAAGTGGCACATGGAAGAGGACAGCCGTTCCTGGAGGGAGTCGATAGCAAAGAGCAAGGGAGGAGCAGTGGCGTAGTGGCTGGCTAGCCTCTCTCCCTTACATCTGAATGCAGATTACCCGCCCCAGGACGGGCGTAGCACTCACCCCCCCAATCCCAGCATTGGATCATGTATTAATCACAGACTCTAGAAGCCTGTCCCAGTGATCTCATGAGCTTTGGAGAGACAACTAGACCCAAACCATAACAGGTTCCTGTGTCTAATTGGAACTATTCACCCATGCTGTATGTAAAGAGCAGCAAGGGGATTTTGTGTGGCTCTCGCAGAGGAGCTTTATGAGAAGTTGAGGAAGGGGTGACACGTGGTGCCCAGGGAGAAGGAAATAGATTCACTGAGAATGCTAAAAAATATCCAGTTTATGGGTACCACAAGTGGACTGCGGGACCCCAAGAGTGGCTCTGTTCCCTCTCTTCCTTAAGAACAGAGAGGCAGGGAATCTGTAATTAGAGGAAAAACACCAGCCCATTTTACCACCTTGGAAAGGTCAAAGTCTCAGTCATGTGCAAAAGCCATCTGTCCCCATCATAAAGTGTGACCCTAGACTCACATCTGTGTCCAGGGGCCATATTAGGTTTTAGCTATAGTAAAAATAGCAAGCCCCCAAGTGCTTGTAATTTGATTTATACTAAGTCATTTATTATTCTCAACCCCTGGATCAATAGTCTGAACCCCGTTTTGCAAATGAGGAAACTGACATATTAGGAGGGAGGGCCCCTTTCTTTGCTTGGTAACAGGAGTGACAGGGTGAGTGCTTTGCATCTGAGCATCTGTATTTTTTAGTACAAGCTAATTGAGCCACCTGATTCCGCTCCACCATCTGTCATCCCTCCTACCCACCCCAGCAGCTAGTCACTATAGCAGCCAGGAGCTGCAAAATGTCCCCAGGCTCACCAAAGGCAAGAGAGATGGTCTTGCACTCTGCACATCCCCAGCAGGTTGGCTTTAAAGGGAGGGCATGGAACGCCAATCCATGCCACAAGTGTTTATGAAACACCCACTTTCTCGACACTACAGCAGACCAGTGAGCAAAGCATACATGAAAGAAAAAAGAAACTTCTGCCTTCATGGAGATTTTGTTCTGTCAAAGAAATTTCCAGGGAGCCGGACGTGGTGGCTCACGCCTGTAATCCCAGCACTCGGGAGGCTGAGGCAGGAGGATTGGTGCGAGTTCCAGACCAGCCTGGGCTACAAAAGTGAGCTCAGGACCAGCCTCAACTGCATAGCGAGACCCTGTCTCAAAAAAAAAAAAAAAAAAAAAAGAAATTTCCAGGGCTCTGGTCTGTCAGTCTACTCACCTTCCTTAAAAAAAAGTCAGCCCACCAAGGAGTGCAGTTACCCAGGGCGATCTTACACTGAGCCTCGGGGTCCTCCGCTCCTCAGAGGGCACCTGTGATCGCTTGGGCTTTTTGTTCCAACAGTGAAAGACATCAGGGGTGGCTACTCCTTGGCCAGTCTAGCTCCAGTGCCTCTGGGTCGCCTTCTCCCTGGACCTTGCCCCTCCCCCTCCCCTTGCCCTTATATTGCTTTGCGTCATAAATGTGTAATGCCAGTCTAAGAAAAGCACCTAGCCCAGCCCGCTCCGCCTTGCATCCATAATAACCTTATCAAAGGGTTTTTCTCTGAGTGCGGTGAACAGAGAGCCCACCAGGTTTTGATTCATACCAGGTGAAGGCTGCATGTGCTGCAAGCTGATTGAAATCAGCGAGGTCAACAAAATACAGCTGAGAGTGCGCAGTAATTGGGCGAGGAGCCTCGCTTCCGCGTTTTTTTGTGATCTCCTGCACTTGCTAGATCTCACTTCTGAAGGGAAGTCTTTGTCTTACACACTTTATTGCACCGGTGCGTGCTTTATTTTTATGAACTTGGGATTTTGCTGACCCGTGAGCTCCTTTCCCTTTATCCTATAACCATCAAGATGTGTTTGGGGGTAGGAGCGTGAGGAGAAAGGACTTTAGAAACCTCTGTGTTTTCATGTCTGGAGAGACACTCCACCCATATGCTCGCCCGCATGTGCACACCAGTGGGGAGTGTGAGCATGCCCTTCCATTTTGTTTCATGAGAGGGAAAGTCTGCCCTCTAGCCTCACAGCCCTTTGATGCTGACAGGAATACTATTTTGCTAAGGAATTCTAACTAATTCAAGGACAAGTGACTGCATTCTTGCACCAAAGTCTGCTCACTTGCTCTCTCCCCCTCCCCTCTCCCCTCTCCCCTTTCCCCTCTTCCCTCCCCCCTCCTCTCTCTCTCTCCTTGTGTGTTTCTGTGTGATCACTTCCTCTCGTTTTCCCTTTACAGAGGTTCTACCTGACAGGAAGTCCTCTGAGGGTAGGGGCATTGTTTGACATTGCCTCTTCTTCTAGCATTTAGCCTAGAGCACAACACACCATTAGGAACCATTGGGTGAGTGAATGCTTAGCCAAAACAGAGTAAAACCACTGTCTGCTGAGCATCTTCTCCGCCTGGAGTGAAGAGCACTCAATGAACAATGTTCTTCCTAGGAGAACAGAAAACCATCATGTGCTACTGCCAGAGGAGAGATGGGGGGTTGGGGACAGCTGAAGCTTTGGAGCAGACCGAGGAGATAGCAGAGAGCTCCATGGGGAGTGGCATTCTTCAAATGTTCACATCAGGGAGGACTTCTGCTAACAGAGGTTTATGTATTTGAAGGTGGAATTGGTGTAGGGTTTCCACTGGCTGGTCCAGGGAACTAACTTCCTTTCTTTTTTTCTTTCTTTCTTTCTTTCTATGTTTAGCACAGGGTCTACAGGGTCCCATTATGTAGATCAGACTCATAGTGATTCAACTGTTTTCAGCCTCCAAGCACTGGGATTTTTTTTTTAAGAATTTTATTTATTTTATTTATTTTTTCCTTGTTTCAGAATCTTTGTTTATTCACTCATTTTTATGGCTGGCTCAGCCCGCCCTGAGGGCAGGGCTGGCGCAGCATGTGGTGCCAGGGATTGAACCGCGGTCCCTGAAGCCACCCAAACTTTCCCAAGCAGGCGCTTTAGACCACTGAGCCATCCTGCCAGGCCCCAAGCACTGGGATTAAAGGTGAGTGCCACCATACCCAGTCTCAATCACCATCTCAGTGAACCCCAGGGGCAGGACCGGCGCTGACACAGCACACCGGGAATTGAACCCTGGCCAATGCATTCTGCCTAGGCAGTCGCTTTAGTCCGCTGACCCTTGGTCCAGGGAACTTCATTCAGTGGATTTTATTTTCTCAGAAGGAACTCGGGGCACCCCACTCTCCATGTCAAGTATCACCCTTGCCTCATTCTCTGCTTGACGAAGACTGCCATTTCATCTGGGGCCTTCCCTTCGAAGCAACACATAGTTCTTTAATGTTTGCACACAGTAGAGCTAGGGAAGTCTTCACCTCTGCCACCTAGACTTGGAGGGTGTCATCCACAATCCCCAGAAATGTACTTCGTGGACTGGAATCCCCTTCTGCTCCATTCAAGGGTCCCTAAAGACACCCGTGGGCGGCCCTGAAGGGGAAGAGGAGACTCTGTCACGATAGACTGCTTACCTCCCCAAGTGCAGACTGGGAAGCCTGTGCAGTCTGTAACAATAGCAACACTGGTGGCCACTCCTGTGTTCCTGGGGGTCACTGCAACAGGCTCCTAAGGAGCATCTGACCGTGCACCTGCACCCACTTGCCCTTCACTGTACTGCTCCAATAACCTTACTGAGAAGTAAATATGACAGATAATAACAAGAGGCAGCAAGGATGCGTGGAAATCAGAATCCTTGCACATTGCTGATGGGAGTGTAAAATGATGCAGCTCTTCTGGAAAAGCTTCTGAAAAGCTTAAATAGCGTTACTATATGACCCAGCAATTCCTCCTCTGGGTAAATACCCAAAAGGAAGGAAAATGTATGTTTTGGTTTATGTCTAGTTGTCCCCCCAAAGCCTCATGTAGTCATGGGGTGGAGACTTCTATAGATTGAGACTTGACTCATGAGTCACTGGGATTCTGTGTTTTAGTACCGATGGGATTATCGGTCTGAGTAGGGCTGGGACGATGGGTATGCTCTAGGGTGGATATCCTAAGGCAGAGAGCCTGATAGGAATATAAAGAGAGACAGAGAGACAGAGTAAGCTGTTGCTCTGCTGCCATGTTTGGTTGGCTGCCTCTGTCACCATTTTGTTGCTGTTCCGCCATCATGAACTGGATGCTCTCTGTCCTGCTCCACTCAGCCTTGGGCCAGCTGAATATGGACTGAAACGTCCACAAACTGTGAGCTAATAAACCTTTCCTTCCTTCATTTTGAGCGTTGGGTATTTGTCCCAGCAATGAGTAAAAAGTAACTAAGACAACCTATAACTACACCAAAGCTTGCACAGGAAGGCTCACTGCAACCTTATCCATACTGGCCTAAAGGTGGAAACAACCCAAATACTGTACTTGCCATCTGACAGGAAAACCAAACGTGACCTATCCAGTGGAATATTACTCATCAATAAAAGATGCAGCACTGATGCACGTCATGGTGTGGAGAAACACTCAAGCCGCTGTGTCAGCTGGAAGATGGCATGCCCAAGAGCCCACAGTGTGTGGTTCCATTCATGGGAAATGTCTAGAACAGGCAGAGCTAGAGAAAGAGAAAGTAGGTTAGTGGTTACATAGGGTTGTGGAGAGACTGGGGGAAAGGAGTGCTTTCTCTGCTAAGGACCATGGCGTTCCTCTGGGAGGGTGATGAAAGGATTCTAAAAGTTGATCATCACAATTGGACAATTCAGTGAGCACACTGAAGACTCCTGAAGATTTTATTTTAAAACAGGTACACTGTGATTCTACCCCAATGAAACTGGTACCTCTTCCTCTACAAAGAAAAACATTAAGCATCCTCATTCTCTTACTAAGAAATTTCTTCTGATTTCCCATCATCCCAAAATAAACCCCCAGGCTCCCCAGCCTGCTGGAAAACAATCCCTTGACAGTCCAGCCACACCCTATTTTGCCCATCTCTCACTTTTATTGACAAATACCCTGAAGGCTGAGTTGGGGCGGCTCTCCTCTTCTGGAACACCGCATGGCAGCACTGCTGCAGGACACCAGGCCTTCACAAGCATTGCGGAGCTGGGCTGACCTCCGGGTGTGTGTTCCACCTCTACCTGACAAGCCCTGGCTCATTCTGCAGAACCCGACACGAGCATCCCCTCCTCTGCAGTCTTTCTTCAGTGTCCCAGGGATAGTTTCTCTCCCTCTGGGCTGCTGCTACGTTCTGTTCATAGTCTATTCTGGCTCTTATCACATTTTATTTTAATTACCTGTCTCCATCGTCCCTTCTCCCCAGCCTGGACTCTGGACACTTCAAGGACAGCATTGAGGCCTTATTTGTCTTTTTTTCCTTCTCTCTGCGCCACTGCCACCACAAGTCACTAAGTGCACAGAGAAGGAGAAAGATGCCTATAGGCCCAGCTTGGTGCCTGACCCAGGAAGAACAGATAGTGAGGCAGGGGTGATGGCACACACCTCTAATCCTAGCACTCTGGGAGGCTGAAGCAGGAGGATTGCCAGCTCAAGCCTAGCCTGAGCAACTTGACAATTTAGCAAGACCCTGTCTCAAAATGAAAAATAAAAAGGCCTGGGGTTATAGCTCAGTGTGAAGGCCCAGGGCTCAATCCTTAGTTCAAAAGGAAAAAAGAGAAAGAAAAATTAGTGAACATTAGAAGGAAAAGCAGAAAGGAAGAACAAAAAGATAGTGGAGGGCGGAGGCTACGGTGCGAGAAGAGCCGACCCGAATTCTCCCAGCCACAGGACTGAGAAACTTTGGCGACAGCTTGCCCTCTACTTCTAGCCTGGCAAATGTGGACACAGCTTCGTGGTCCTGTGGTCATTCGTGTGGGAAGATTTAATACACACTGTATCATCAGCTACTACAACAACCCTTGGGAAGAGAATGGTACTGCTACTGCTGCTGCTGCCGTCCCCCTGTTGCCTTGGGGATTGAACCTAGGAGCACTGGACTGTATCCCTGGCTGTTTTGATTTTGAGAAACCTAATCTTGCAAAGTTCCCAGGCAGGCTGGCCTCATGATGGTGATCCTCTTGCCTCGGCCTCCCAAGTAGTTGGGAATCCAGGTGTGGGTCACCATGCCTGTCTGGAAGAAAGCACTTTTATTCACATTTTGTAGCAAGGGTAGCTCAGATTCATACCCCTAGAACCTTAAGTAGTGGTCTTCCTGGATTTGCCTCTCTGACCCCAAAGTCTGAGCTTTCCACCCATTGATGATTTGCATTTACTAAACTGATCCTTGGCACCTCTTATGGTTTATGTCTAGTTGTCCTCCCAAAGCCTCATGTAGTCACTGGGCGGGACTTCTATAGATTGAGACTTGATCCATGATTCCTGGAATTATGTGTTTTAGTACTGATGGGATTATCAGTCTGAGTAGGGCTCAGACTATGGGTGTGGTCTAGGGTGGATATCCTAAGGCAGAGAGCCTGATTGCAATATAAAGAGAGACAGAGAGACAGACTAGAGCTGTTGCTCTGCTGCCGTTTGGTTGGCTGCCTCTGTCACCATGTTGCTGACGTTCCGCTGCCATGAACTGGCTGCACTCTGCTCTGTTCCACTCAGCCTTGGGCCAGCAGAATATGGACTGAAACCTCCAGTAACTGTGAACTAAATAAATCTTTCCTTCCTTCATTTTGAGCATCAGATATTTGTCCCAGCAATGAGTAAAAAGTAGCTGAGACACTGCCTATTAATATTTTTTTCTAATTTTTCAGATGATCTGGAAGGCAAATAGCACAAGCTAGGACTTTAAGAACGTTTTCCTCTATTTGAATTGCGCTCAGTACAAAGTGCTCTGCTTCTCAGATCTAGTTCGCTGGCCTGAAGTTTCCAAACCGTGCCATGGAGCAAATGTGCACGGGTTAACTTTCATCTGCTTCTCTTTACCCAGCCAGGACTCACGCATCGCTTAGGAGTCAGCTGGAACGCCACGCAAAACACCTTCTTAAGCAAGTCTTTTCTATAGACGTCAAGGCCTTCCGTGCTGAACCACATTTCTAACCACATCCTCTCCCATTTCCCCCTCCATTCACAGACACGATTGCTGAGATGCTGTCCCCTTGCTGCTCACTGAACTGAGGACATCCTCTTGCATAGCCTCTAGCTCCTCGCCCTGGTTAGAATTAACTGTCCTCTTGGGCTCATCTGAAGCTTTACCTGAGTGCTGGACCAGGTATGGTTCTAAGGGTTCCTCACCATGCCCTCTGATGCCTGTGACAGGAGACTCCTCCCTCCTGCTGGTCTGGCTTTATCCCGGCCTCCCCTCCTTACCTGGGCCAGCCTGGCCTCAGCTGCGGCCCTGCCTCTCCATTCATACCCTCTTCTTTGAAATATGATGCCTTTCTAGGCTCAAGTTGCTTGTCTCCAGTGCCTTCTGGATATTTCTACTCAGATACGTATGTGTCATTCAGCATTCAATGTATCTAGAGAGAGCACTCATTTGTGCAGTATGAGCTGCAAATAATACTATTGATGGTCTATAAAACACCTCTCCTATGGCTCTGCACCTCCACCCTAACCATTAGAGTCTTGAGATTGGAAAATAGTATATATATATATATTCAGCATGTACCATCTCAAAACACTATAGCATAAGACCAAACTCACTGGCCTCCCAGCTGACGAGCATCTCAGTCACCCATGTTAATTACAGTGAGGTGTATTCTTCCCTCATTGCTTCATCTTCTCCACTCCCACCTCTGAGTCTGATCTGTTTGTGAAGCTCACAGGTTCCTCTTTCTTAGCATGCCTCACTTCCATTCCTCCTGGCTGTGTGTAACTGTAGGCTCTCAGTTTTTTGGGCTAAAAGTCTCTGCAGTGAGGCCTTTTCTTGGCAGACCTTCCGGCCACCTTTCGCTCTTCTGGTGGGCCATTCAGTCCTCTCAAATTAGTCCTTATGTTATCACCATTCATCACTGACCTAGCTTACATCCGTTTCATATGATTATGGAATCTTAAAGGCTGGAAAATTCACGTTATTTCTCTCAAAGCTGCCGTCTGCTCCATCCTCCCCTGCACCACCCTCCCATTTCCCACATTCATCAGGAAGGAGAGACCCGCTCCGTGTTGCCCTCATGGCTAGGAGGACCTTAGGCTGGCGGCTCTCTCCTGACCGTTTCCATCCATTGGCCCCCATCATCCATGTTTATCTTCTGCTGCTCCACTCATCACTCTGTTCTAGCTCCTTAACAACCAGAGACTCTTGGTCTTCAAATTCAACTCTACCAGCCTCCCTGCCTCCAGGCCAGCTCTGGTCCTCCCTACCCCTATCTACTGGATAAAAGAGGGGAACAGAATGCAATTTTTTTTAAAAAAAGACATTCTCTCTTAAGATCTTTCTCTTTCTGAAGATATGTGGAGAGAGGGATGGGGAGAAAGAGAGAGAGAGAGAGAGAGAGAGAGAGAGAGAGAGAGAGAATGTGTTGTATATTCTATGGACCTCAGTTCAGCTCGGTTCAGTTTTCCATGTTCAACTAGTTGGTTCCAGGGGATGAAATCAAGCATAAGCAACACAAAATTTGCAGCTTGCTCAAATTGTTCATCATTACATCAATCACACTGGCACAAATTTGTGTTTAATCAGGGAATGCTCTTTCAGTCATTTATTATTGCACACACAAGTGTGCATGCTCTCACACACACACATGCCCACACACAGCATATGAAAAGCAAAGTTTAAAAATAGAGCCATTGATTAACACGTAAATAATGAAAAATTGAGGTGGGTGCTGCTTCACTCTACTGCGTTTGCAACTGCAGCACTCTAAATCAGCAGTACCTCCCTGGGGCATTCACCCCCAGCCTACACTTTGGCTCCATAAATTCCGGAAGTGCTATTGGCATCTAGTGGCTAAACATTAATGTCTTGCTAAACCTTGACAGTGTTCATAATGCTCCCATAAAAAGGAATTATCCTGTCCAAATGAGAGCAGGTAAAGAAAACCTAGTGTAAACCCGCTCCTCTGTTTCTCTCTGTCTCTTGGCCTGCAGAGATATGAAATCCCACATGAGGTGGGACCAGCCAGAGTGCTGGGAGGCTGCCAGAAAGACCACCTACTCCTAGGGGACGGAGGGCTTTGTGGTGTGACCTGCCATCTTGCCCTGACCTCCATACCCCAGGCAGGCCCACTGAGATAATTAGGTCCAAAAAACAGAGCACTTTGTTGACTAGCAGCTGCTGTGTCTGGGTTGTGTCCCCTGGGTGTGGGGACAGAGAGTGCAACAAAGAAAACAAAAGAAGAAAAACAAACTTCAGGGTTGGAAGCTGGGGCTGAAGTGAGAGGCAGGGAGGTCCGGGCAAGGGCAGACGGGGTTGCAGCTTTGCTCACGCGGGGGCTGCTCACTCAGCCTGCAGAGTTCTTCCCTTTGGTCAGAAATGGTCTAAACATGTCTCCTCATAGCTTAGTTAAACCTTACAAAGTGCTCTGAATTTGTTAACTCATTTCGCTTTCAGAACCACCCAGTGACAAAGAGAAGGCTAGTCCGATTGTTCTGTTTATAAAGGGGAAACTGAGGATGAGAGACGGAAGATCACATAATTGAAGTCAACCCTTAGTGAATCAAAAAAGAGGAGAAATGGGGAGAGAAAGAGAAAGAGGGTGGTTGAGAGAGAGAGGCACACAGACAGAGACAGAGAGACAGAGAGACAGAGAGATAGAGAGAGAATAAGGTAGGGAATGTGGAGCCAGAAAAAGACTTTGAACAGCATGCTCCAGAAGTATTTATTTAATTATTTACTTGCGTTTGTCTTTAATTAGATAAAGCCTACCTTCAGAAAATGCGGAGGGCATGGCTTTAATGTAGAGCAATGGAAGGAACTCGGCTGTAAGCGTGAAGCTCTAAAGGCCTGTGGAGTCCCAGCACCCTCATTACCTATGCAGGCTGCCTCACCTTGCTAGACTGGGCTCCTTGGAAATGAGAAGCTTGGCTTCTGCATCTCTGGGGCTCCTCCAGTGTTTGAATCTCCGCTCTACCATTCCTGCATCCCAGGCTGCTCGGCCCCGTGCTGGCCTCTGAGCCTGCGGCAGCCAGGCAAAAAGCTACAGCGTTACGGTTTACATAGATAGTTGTCGTCAGCAATTGTGTCCTTCCAAGGTTTAGCACAAGCCCTGCCTTTTCATCCTCAGTTCAGCTGAGAAAGACAGGGCAAGCTGAACACATCCCTTCCTTTCTGGTAAGAGAGCAACACAGTCACAGAAAGACCAATGGATTAAGAGCAAGGAATGGCTCTCTCCCCGGCCTTGGGTACTTCCTCCACTTAGGAAACCCTAAAGGCTTCAGTATGCAGTTAGAACAGCGCCAGCTCTTCTCCTCATCGGACCCACAAAGCGCCTGGCTGTCTCATCGTATCGCTCTCGTCTTTGACAGTACAGAGCCACTGGCTCTTTGTTCCTTCAACACAGCTAACTTTTCTGCTTTTGGAGCCTTCACCCTTCTTACTCCCCTGCCCACAACCCTATCTTAGGAGACTTGTCCCCGAATACAACAGCTGTCTTCATCTGCAGGCCTCACATCCGGGTTCAGCCAACCGCAGGTTGAATATTTAAGATGGCGCACCCGTCCTGATCATGTATAGGCTTTTTTTTTTTCCCTGTCATTATCCTAAACAATATGGCCTGACAACTATTAACATAGCATTTGCATATTGTTGAGCATTATTATTAATCTAGGGGTGTATATGGGAGGATATGGGAGGATGTGCTTTGGTTACATGCAAGTATGTTAAGGCAAGAGATTGGGGAGTAGCCAGCTGGCTGGCAAGTGGGGTTGGCCTGCCAATCGCAGCGTTCCAGGACATCTACACAGTTCCCAAAGGCCTACACCTGGAGCCAATCAGAGTGTGTTATTTTCATAAGAACTCGAACAAGTTTTTGATAGGGAAGCCTGGACCTGACAGCAGCTGGAGGTGTAAAGCTTACAAAAGCGGCTCCCACCAAGTGGGGAGCCATTGGTAACTCTGCCAGTGGCCCCCCCTGGGTTTCGCAGGGCGTGTACTGCTTCTTTCCTTTACAACGCCGAGAGTGTTTCTTTTCCTACCTTCAAAAAATGTAAAACCTCACCACCTTTTGTGCTTGTCTTGACAGATTGTACGTTCCTGACAGAAGAACCTAAAAATTACCCGTGAAAAGAGATGCCAGCATCCCCATAGGCAGCAAGACTATGATGTTTTTCATGAGGCTTTGAGTATCTGCAGATGTGTCCAGAGGCATCCTGCAACCAGTCACTACGAGAGGGCTGCACTCATACGGTTGCTTCTTCCCATCCTTGGGGTTTCTGACCGAACAGCGCCTGCTCAGAGAGCCTTTCTTGTCCACGGTGGCCGGAGCTCTCACCATGCCTCACACCCTCCTTCTAAAATGTTAAGAAGGGAAACTCCTGAGATTTCCCCCCAAGAAATGGACCCACCATTCGGTGTCACACAGTCTCTCCCCTGGCCTTTCCTGGCCCCTTTGATGGGCAGGGGTAACTTCTTTCTTAGCAATTTGGAGAAGTTGCTGGAACCCTACCACCTGCCCCATCTTTTCCATGGGATCTGCTTCAAGCAGAGAGCATATGGCTGGTCTGTGTGGGCCCTGAAGGTGGCTGCACAGTAGAAAGGCTTGGCCCTGTGGGGAAAGATCATCACTGCCCGGCACTGGACATGAAAATTTGTCTAATTCCAGAGTTCAGCATCAGGAGAACTATGGTTGCTGCTCTCCTGAGTCATAGCCTCCAGTCCAGCTTTGATTAACCGTGGCGCCTCTATTTAGAGCTCTGCCGTCTGACTCATGTGTCTCTCTCTCCTGTGGTTCACCACCTGGGCTGAGAATAGCTGTGTCCTTTATAAGGCTCTGAAATCTCCAGTATTTACCTTTTCCTGAAACTGCCCTAATGCATTCATTAGTTGATTCATTTGTTTATTGTTCACGCCTGCCCCTATCATCACACTCTGGGTCCCCTAGACAATGTAAACTCCTTAGCACAGAGACTCTATCTCTTCTGCTCATATCTTGCTTATTTAGGACAGAGTTTGGGTCAGGTGCTGTCAAAAGTATCCACTAAATAAGTTAGGTATTTCCCAATGCTTTAGCACTACATTGGACCCCAGGGCCTTTGCATAATTTGAGGGTAAGAAGTCTCATTAATGGGCCAGTGAGATGGCTCAGTGGTCTAAAGCGCCTGCGGAGGAAAGTTAAGGCAAGCGCTGCGACCGCTCCTTGATCCCTGGCGCCACATGCTGCACACCCCCACCCCAGGTGGGCTGAGCCAGCCATAACACAAACAAATAAATGAGGTTTAAGAGAAATAAATAAAAAATCTTTAAAAAAAAGAAGTCTCATTAATGACTATCATTGTGTTCAATTTGCTCAGAAAGATGAGAACCCAGAACTGGATTGAAGTTGCTTACAATCAACTATCAGAGAATTTCTTATATACCTAAACTGTACCTAAGTTCCATATCTATGAAATGTGATTTTGCCAAGATAAGGAAACCAGGGCATACGAGATTAAATTATTTTGAGTATTCCAAAGCTAGGCTGGAATTGGCTATTGGCAAAGCCCTAAATTACTGTATTGTTTTCGTACTTTTTTCCCCACCTGTAGACGAGACTCAGGTTCCTTCAGAGAATCGCTGAGTACACCCCTTCTCCCTCCATATCTACAGGCCCCTAAAACTGTGGTTCCAGTTCCCACAGGCCCCGGCCGTTCATTCTGCACTTCCCCCCCCCACCCCCTCTCCTGGGCCTGAGGTGGAAACAGGCTCCCTCAGAGGCCCGAAAGCCCCGCCTCCCCCAGGAGGTGGATCTGAACTTACTGGGTCCCTATCTGGTGGTGGACTGAGGAACCCCCATGTGCTCCCCAGGCTTCCACTGGCCCCACTTGTGAGGGCGCAGGCAGTGATAGACACCTTGTTGGACTCTGGGCCTGGAGAAAGAGCCTCTTGGTCCGGGTTCCATCATCTTACAGGGATCTTTCTGGTCCCTCCAGCCCCTCCCTCAAGGGCAGTACTCATCTTTGGATCTGTGACAGGATAGAGATTCAGTGATAAAGGACAGGAACCTTCCTGAAGTGAGCTCTGTCTCCGTATCTGCAAGGCCCAGGTTTGACCATCCATCTCGGCCTGGGAGGTGGGCATCAACCTTTCTCCAAAGGAAATTGTCTAGGCCTACTCAGTGCACCCACTCACCTCACCCAGGCGCCCCAGCCTGCCCATCAGCCCTGCTCTAGCATCATACAGCCCTCCCAGGACTTGCTCTGCCTCGGACAGGCCTCACTCTGTGCCTGAGCAGGTGGCCTCCTCCTGTAGGAGCTGGCAGGCCCCCTCTTCCCCGTGCATTGCAGTCACCTGCCTCCCCTTCTCCCTCCTCCCCCAGGCCCTTCCTGTAAATTTCACAAATATCGATTCCCTTTCCAATGCCCCTCACCGGGGCTGGAAGAGGTAGACACACACACACACACACATACAGAGAGACACACAACCACAGAAAACAAAAGCACACACCTGCTGCCACTCCTGTAAGTAAGTACGGCAAAAATAGAAAAAACGCCAAGAAAAAAACATGTGGCCTTTGAGCAAAGCGTGGCAGTCGCTACTATTTTCAGTGTCTCCCTGACGGTAGCCTTGAGTGGAAAACCCAGGTGGGGAGGTGAAGGTTAGTAAACTGGAACTGCGAGGCCCGTGGGGGCTGTTCTCCCCGTTAAGGATTTTAAGTTTGCTCTGTTGTGACTTGAAAGGGGAGGAAAGCTCAGGGTCTGCCCCGACCTCCCTCAGCAAGGCTCCAGCCGCATCTCCTTCCCCCATCCCTCTCCTCAGCTCCCTTTCCCTTGGCTAATAAGTAATCCGGAGGAGCTTTGTGCACTTTGCTTATTGTATTTGGCGCAGAAATGCAGTCTCTTTATCACCCCCGACGTCAGGCAAACGCTTCCTGCTATCCTTTGTGTGCCTGAACACACAGAACACACGGAGCGAGGGGGCTTGATGTTGTTTTCTGGGGAGCTGCAGGAAGGTCTCTGGGCACAGTGAGAACCTGGCTTCTCTGGGGGATCTGGAACCGAAGGCCTGGTCAGTGCCTATCTCCAGCTCAGCAGCCTTCTGCCCACCGGGACAGGCCTCTGGGACACCTAAGCAGTTCTATGGCTTCATTATGCTCTCCTCCTGGGGCGACTCCGGAGTCCACCAAAGACAGCACTCCATTCCCGAGAATTTGCATATAGCAGGGCAATTTATTGAGTCTTTAATGGAGCAGAATAACTGACTCAGAAATTACCTGGGTCTTGTTTTTCTCTGCAGTAGGCTCAACACAAAGGCACGAGAGGTATTTCCTTCCCTCCGCCCAGACCTCCTCCTCCCCTTGCCAGGCTTTTGTGTCCTTCAGCTCTAAGTTTCTTCACTCCCTTAATACTTCTGTTTCCTAGCACAAAGGAGAAGTTGCCAGGTGCCATTGTGTTTGTTAAAAGTAGGGACAATCAAGTGATTGTAGAGGCTTGCCCTGCAGGGAGGAGCTGCGTGGCTTTTATAGTACAGGCTCTGGAAAGGAAAGGGCTGGGTGAGGAGGAGGGCCCACCTCAGCCCTTGGAGAGAGCAGCTGGCTCCCCAGGAAAGGGAAGGAAGAGAAGGCAGAGGCATGGTCAGGAGATGGCCACAGACTGGGCTGGCCTGAGGACTCACCTCCGCCTTGCAAGAGAAAGCCAGGCGAGTTTTGACTAAATGTAGGCATCTCTGAAAACACACAGACACTGCCAACCTTGGGGACTGGAGGCAGAGGTCCAGAAGGCTTTCACCTGTTCCTGCAGGCTGGCAGGAGTGCCGAAGGGTGTCTGCAGCAGGAGCCACCGGATACCTCATGGCTCTGATGGTCCTCGCCCAGCTATTGGCTCTCTCCTGCTACCCCCCCCACTCCATTCTATTGCTCTCTCTGCTCCGCTGTCCTTTGATCTTTGGCTCACATTTGCTTCTGTGATCCTATTACCTCCCAATTAGGTCTTAATATTTTTCCCATTAGTCCCTGGCTTTCCCCTGTTTGCCTTCAGGATTGATTATATGCATTTGGTGCTTCCTCTATTAAATTTTATCTACTCTTGTTTTCAGTCCTCTGGAGCTGTGCTTTATTCTAGAACAAACAGCTTTGTTCAGTGTCTTTTTTTTTTAAGAGTTTTCAGATCCCTCATCTGAGCCACACTGTGTCCAGCGCCACTGCTGCCACCCACTGACCTCACAGATTTCTCTAGACCTCTGACCCTGGGATCATTAGTCTTCCCACTTACACAGCTGTCGTCATCCCAAATGGCTTTAGTCCTCTTCAAGCGGATGACTCATCCAGTGACTAAAATTCCTGAGTCCCTGGCTTCCTTTGCTTCAACAAATTTCACCTCTATTCCATGTCAGGAGCCACTTCCCTGGCGACACCCTAGATCTTGTCATCACTGGAAAGGGCTCCACTGCCAAGCCTTCAAGTTCAAGAAGCCCACTCTCCAAGCCCAGCCTCCTCTCTTTCTATCCTTGTATCCACCTCAAGACTTCCAGAGTGGCATCAGGTGTCCTAGGCCCCAGAGCAACCCTGAATGTGCCTTCCTCATCTTCTTCATCAGTGCGCAGATGAGGTTGGATGCTTTGTCCAGGGCCCCCAGCAAAGGTTAGCTACATAATTTGCAAGGCTCAGTACAAAATAAAAATTCAGGGCCTCCTTGTTCAAAAGCCTAAAAATTAGTACTTAAAACTTCTTTCTAAAAAACAAAACAAAAAACTTCTTTCTCTAAAAAGGTTTTATTACTTGTGGGTTATAATAGGAGTAAATTATCCTAAGTTAAAATTTTAAATTACTAGTGTGAATTTTATTTTTCATGTTTATATTGGGCCATGTTAGTTTTAAGTGCAAATATAAGCATGCATACACATACCAAATCACTGGTATCTCACAGCTTGTGCTCGCGTTTCTAATTGCTCGTATCAGCACAGTGGAACTAAATACTTTTATTTGATTTTTTGCTCTGCGCACATCCTAACACTTCAGCTTAAGGCTAAGGAGGGACTAAAAAGAAAAACAACTGCATATGACTTGGCTTTCTCTGTCCTCGTATGTCAACATATTCAGCCTAAGTGGTTGGCTAAGATGAGCAAGTAAGGCGAACAAGGAAGGATAGGCTAGGTTTCCTGGGCTGGTTGCATCTCTTAGAAAGCCATTCCCTTCTTCTGAGCCTGCAGTGTGTCCAGAGGGAAGGATGTGCGCTGTTGGGTGGCCGTGGTCCTGCCTGCTCAGTCACAGTTTCACCGATACAAAGCATAAACACAGAACTCAGTGGATCCATGACGTGTGACAGTTCAGCCAGCCTCAGAGCGGGGACAAAGGAAGCAAGCATGAAGACAACATGGAGACCCTGCATCCAGAGAAGGCAGCAGGGCGTGTGGGCCTTCCCCTGCCTGTTTCCTTGCCATCAGACGGGGCAACACCCAAGTTCAAGAACAATTGTTAAGAACTGCAAGAGAGCTCCAGCGGCACTTTGAGCTGAGCACAGGACCCCGGTGAGAGCAAGATGGCGGCAGCCCGAGGAAGGGCTCCGGCCTTGCTTGAAGCAACTTTTCAGCGAAGTTCAGACTCTAAGAAGGGGAAACTGCCCAGCTAGGACAATAAATGCTGCAACCCTGAAGGGCAGAGTTGGGCAGCTCAGCTGAGCATATGGGACGGCTGCGCTCCCACCCTGCAGTAAGAGATAGCCTCCCCTCTTCCAGAGCAAACCCTTCCGCCAGCTCTGGGTCAGGCCTTCACACATGCCTCCACCTCACCCTATACAGGGATTGAGCCCCCAGAGCCTTTGCACTGAGCCGCACCTCTAGCCTTTCCTATTTATTTATTTTATTTTGAGAGCAATTCTGGCCAAGTCACCAAGTTGCCCAGGCTGAGCATAAATTTACAGTTCTCCTGCCTCCTGCCAAAATTCTGGGATCACAGGCATGTGCCACCTGCCCAGCCTACAAACACGTTTTATTCCTACCTCTCCCACTTCCCTTAATTTTGTCCAATTAATTATCGTCACTCTCTTCTTTCAATTGCTCCCCCAATAACATCACCTTTAACTCAACTACAAACATATCCCATCCTCTTTCTATTATATCTTTTTTTTAATATTATTTAGTTTCATGTCCCCTCAAAGCCACTATCTTCTTGTTATCCACCAAGGCCCCTTGGCATAATTTCCAACTTCCATTTCTGACTCTCACTGAGCTTTACCCACTCAGCCCAGGGTCATGTGGCTTCTGCCGCCTTAACACCTCTAAAACTCTACCCACTGAAGCCACTCCCACCACTCACTTTTGTGTACTAGGACTGCTTGGCTCCTTCACACTTCCTGAGTTACCTCTCCATCGTACTCAGTGCATTTCGCCCCTTTCTGAAGAAACCCTCTCCTCTCCTTTAGCATTTGTCGCAGGCTACTGAGTGCTTTCCATCCACCAACACTGCTCACCCTGTTCTTTCTCAGGCCCTCCCTCTGACTCTCCCTCACTAGCTAGACCTGGTATTTGCTTCCTACTTCTACCTGTTTGCTTCCCTTTGCTTCCCTGGCCGATTTCATCCCTCTGCCCTCTAAGCCAGTGATTCCCAGTTCACCTCCTCCTAAGTGTCAGACTTTCGTTTTCTAAAAGTAATTTTGATCACACAGCACTTCGGATTTTTAAGTTATTTTTAAAAATTACACAAGTAATCTATGCTTTCTCTATTTTAAAAAAATGGGACGTGAAGGCAGACTTACAATTCCAAAATGAAAAAACAAATAATAGGCCCAGCAGGATGGCTCAGTGGCCTAAGGCTTGGGTGGCTGCAGGGACTGCGGTTCAATCCCCGGCACCACACGCTGTGCCAGCCCTGCCCTCAGGGCAAGCTGAGCTGGCCATAAAAATAAATAAATAAACAAACAAACAAAAGTTCTGAAACAAGAAAATAAATAAATAAATTTTTTCAATTTTTTTATTGTTTAAATTTAACAGTGGTTATATTACATATTTTCATCATCAGATCGGATTTGATTAATACATATAGGTATATAAGATTGATCAAACAATTAAACATTAACCTTTCTAAATCCACATTACTTTTTTTTTTTTTCTTTTCCCCCTTCTTTTCTTTGAGAGTTGACATATTGCATATTGTCCTCACAATCATTCTATAGAGTGCAGTGTGTGGGCATGACCCACCTCCCTATTGATAATAAATTTTTTTTAAAAAGGGAAAAAGATATACTTAAAAATAATAATAATAAAATAAAATAGAATTTAAAAAAATCCTGAAAATTTCAACTTCCAGAGAGATAATTCATCTCTAGTCACAGGTTAATAATGCATGTCTTTTTAGAATTTTTCTGGGCAAATATGTTGAAATTTTGATATAAAAATTTTTTTTTTCACTAAAAATTTAGTTGCTCTTTACATACTGCCTAGCAATTCTTTTTCACTCTAGTCTTTCCAAGCCACTACATATAATTCTGCAACATCTTAGTGATTCCACAGAATTCAATGGCAATTGAATCAAACTTTTTTGTCGGGGGGGGGCCAGTTAGAAATGACCAAATACACCATGTACGTGTATTGATTATTCCGCTTGTTTGCTTAAGCATTAATAAAATCATTCTCATACTTTTTCTCTAATTTTTATACCTAAGCCTGTCTCAACGTTTTCTGATAAACAACATGACAGTGAATATCCACAGCGAAAGTGCTGAGTTCAACCTTGAGAACATTTTTAAGGTTGCTCATAAATATTGCCAAATGACTCTCAAAAAAGATACCAGTGGATATTGGAACCAGCAATGGAGGTGAATATCAGTGTTTCCAAGCCTTTATGAGAATAAACAATAGCACATACTGCTTTTAGCTCTATTCATTTTTCTCATAATTTCAATAGCATTTCATGACTTTTTTCTCGTTCATTGTTCCTTGTATCTCTTCCCTTAAAAGTTGCATCTTTGCTTTTTTGGTGTATTTTATTCTATAAAGATGCTCTTTTGTTTATTGATTTGTAAGAAACATCTAGGAGTCATAAACACCTGTAACTAGATTTTCCCAGAGTTCTATGAGATTAAAATTTCTCAAAATAAACTGATTTTATCTCCAATAAAACTCATTACACCCATAGTTAACAGCATCATCACCTCCCAAGTTACACTAAGCAAAAACTTGAGAAATAGCACATTTTCTCCCTCTCCTCTTCTGGTCCACTTACAAAGTCTTATTCATTCACTCTCAAGTACCTGTGCATCTGTCTCATCTGCTCATCCTCTCTGTCACTGCCATGCTTGGGGACAGTCACATCCTCCTCACCTCTTGATTTCATTGTCTCTTGTTTGAACTGTTGCCCAGGGCTCCTGCAAGCAGCCAGCCTCTTTCTCTCTGTGTGTGATCCTCCATACTGACACAAAAATAATTTCACTAAGAAACAAAAACTTAGAAATGTCAATTCCTTCCTTAAAAATCCTTCAGTGGATCCCAATTACTTTCAGTACAATGTGACTACTGCTTAGCATTGCAGAAGAGGTCCTGTCTCATCTCCATATCCTCCTGTGCTGTTCGAGCTATTAAATCCACACCCAGTTCTCCTTTAGACTGGCTCCCCAAAATGTCGTGCTCTTATACAACTTTGTGCCTAATTTTTTTGTAGGGATAGAATGAGAGTTGTCTGGTCACCACTGAAGACTTACATGGCACATATCCTTGGAAATGCCCAAGAAGTAAGCCAAGCACACAAGTTTGGATCTCTAGTTAATTAGAAATAAGGATAAAAGGTTAGCCTCTTATAGCTAGAAAATTTGACACACACAAAGAACAGCTAAAGGATAGCTGGGAATCATTCTAGTGGTTTGCCTAGCATAGCATTCACAAGGCCGTGGGTGCAAACCTGGTACTGAAAAAGAAAAATAAATAAGCAAACAAACGACTGACGGTGCCCATGTCAATAGAAAGTAATCTAAGAAACACACTACCTGGGTTCAAGGCTCAGCTTTGCATTTACTGGCATATAGTTCATGGCAAGTTACTTAACCTTTCCATGTCCTTGTCTTGAAATGATCGTAACCACAACTTCTTACGGGTTCTGAAGAATTAATATAGATAAGTCACTTAGAGGAATCCCTGCACAGATAAGAGATATTTAAATAGATGATATATTTGGGATAACTAATGTGGGTGCCATCTGATTGTATATGTAAGTGGCTAAGTAGATGAAATGGTATAATGTGAGTGCAAGCTCTTTGGAAAATTTAAAGCACTAGAGCATTACTATCTCTCTTTTAATCTTAAACAAGATAAGTCTCCAAGAAGTAGCTCATAAGACTGCCATCAGGATTAAAAGAGATTTTTAAAATAATTATACATGCCCATCTAATTTGAAAGCGATTTTTAGTATACTCAGCCCTAGAACTTAGACGTAAGATGATTTAGTAGCAAGAGCATGCAAGGTTAGACAAATGTGGATATGAACCCAGGTTCTCTTATTTTTTTTAATGAAGTGAATTCTCCAAATCCAAAGCTGTCCATATTCGTGAAGTACTTGGAAGTGTTAATTTAGAAATGATAGTCTTTGTCACTTGGTTGAAAGAAGACCACACCAAGGTCATTCTTGGCAGGAGGAATAAAGTAGATATTGCAAGAAAGAATTGAAGACTGAGTTATATTGAGTTAGCTCCACAGAGCTGGATGGCAACAGATGTTCTTCTCAGGTACCCATTGGCTCAGCTTGGCCTCAGATAGCAATGCACTGAACCTCAATGCAGCAGTCATTTTCAGTGTTGCTAGGCAGCCCTTATTCCATCCAGCCTTTTGTCATAGTCCACTGCTCTGTCTTTTGCATTAAACGTGTCTTCCTTGAAGTCAGTGACTTCATCTTTGCAAACTCAGTGTCTACACATAGTTGGCTTTCACAGTCAGTCATTCGTTCTCCTGAACAAATTCAAGAATAAATGCCATCTCCCCAGTGAACTCTTAAGACACACATCAAGGCCTAGCTCAATTATCATCTTCTTTCTGAAATGAGCTAAGTTGTGAAAAGAATATAGATTCAACAGAGACATAATGTAGCCCATAGTTGTGAGCCCCAACTCTAGAGAAACTTTTCTAAAATTGTGAAGGTACAGAAAAAAAAAGTCAAAATGAACTCTGCATCTATGTCTAGATCATAGCCCTCTTTCCATGCCATGTAATTCACACAAATCTTCACAGAGAGAAGCAGTCTGAGTCTCTGAAGGAGGCTGAGGCGCCATAGGAAGCTATTGAGAAAACTTCCTATGGGTTGCCCATGACGGTCATGGCCAGTGATGGCCCAAAAGCTCAGATAATGCCCGGAGGATGCCAATGCAGCCTGGGGTACCTCTCTGGGACATGGCAGGCACTGAAAAGAGACTTAATGTTCCCCACTTCCCCCACCACTGCCCTGCACCCTTCATAGTTCTGTCATAAACTCTCCATGATAGGAGGCACAAACTCAAATCCTCCATACGAGTCTTTTGTCCTAGAGCTGTCAAAGGATATTGAGTTCTGTATCTACATCTGTGCCTCTGTCTGTATTCTTTTTTTTTTTTTTTGTCTTTTTTGAGACAGGGTCTCACTATGCAGTTGAGGTTGACCTTGAGCTCACTTTTGTAGCCCAGGCTGGTCTCGAACTCACACCAATCCTCCTGCCTCAGCCTCCCAAGTGCTGGGATTACAGGCGTGAGCCACCACGCCCGGCTCTCTGTCTGTATTCTTGCATTCTTTCTTTAATATTCTCTTTTACTTTTTTTTTTTCCTATCAGCCTCTCACTCAAGACTGTCAAACTCCTGACTCAAGGCAGGCTACAGGTCCATCTCAATCTAGGCAGCAGTAACCCTAACCTCAAAGATGAGGCTAGAATGTGATGATTATCCTGAACTTTCCCAGAATTTCTAACAGCTGCACCTGTCCAGGAGGCCCCAGGGGTGGAAGACCAAGCATAGGGGTGAAGGTGCACGCAGCCACATATCCTCTTCATTAGCTGATCTAGGTGGAATGGGGCCCCAAACGCACATCCCCAAGCATGGGGTCTTCCTTTCTCTTTTTTCTTTGTTCTTTTCTCTCTGAGAATATTTGCTTCCTGGACCAGAGGAGTGAGGAAACCCCAACGCGCTGTTGCTTCCCTTACCCCTGTAGCAACTTGTGCTCAGGTTGACCCTGCTGGCTTTAATCAGAGATACGTGCAATTCCCGAAGCAGTGGGATTGTTGGCATACCAGGCCCAGATCACTGCTCTGCGGTCTTCTGGCTTCTGCCGGGAGTGTGTAGGGGTTGGATGGCAACGGGGAGTGGCACCAAAGGGTGATCAGGAGGAGGCAGTCGCACACAGTGCACTTTCGTCCTGGACTGTGTGTTACAACAGGTACAATGTGAAATCAAAGACGAGATAGAAGCGGGAGGCTGTGCCGTGTCCCAGTGTGAAGAAAACAACCTGCCCTGAAGTTATCAGGCCTCTGAATACAATGTAATTTCTTCCAGGGCAGTGTTCTGATAGCTTGGCCAGCAAGAAGGGCTGAGAGCCCTGCGTGAGGGCAGGAGGAGAGAGCGAGGAGAGGAGCAGATACCACTGTGGTTCCAGGACTAGCTTGGGTTTCTGTGCCCTCATCTAGGGCACAGACCACTCTGGCGCCTTCCTGCTAGGCTCAGCCCAGCCTCCAGCCAAGCCGATCTCCAGCCAGGTTATCCATTCCTTCCTGTCCCTTGCCCTGGAATACCAGCATCGCTTGCCTTCTTTTGTCAGGGCTTTTAAAAACCTACTAGGCATCCAGGCAAACAGGATACCTCAAGTCGAGAGAAAATTTCTGCAAAGCATTCCAAGATACGCAGGCTGCTGCAAGCGCAGGAGGTCAGCAGAGACTGTGCTGTCCTAGGAGAGCTTCCTTTAGGCCCACTCCTCTGTCAGGGATAAAGACTCATCCACACCTCGCAGCACCCCCATTGTGTTAGCCACCGCTACCTCTCACTTAACTCTTTCCATTTTATCCCGAGTCCTTTTGCCACTCAGAAGGCAGGCGCTAGGAGCTCATGCTTGAAGAAAGATTATCTACCCAAATGTAAAACTTTTCTACTGCTTTTCATGGGCTGGTAATCTGTGGAATTCAGAAAAAAAAAAAAAAAAACTTCCCACAAATGGGTGGGACCTGTGACCCACGTTGCCGGCGCAGTGGGGGCAGTCCAGTGCACAGCAGGGCTCATTTTGGTTATCTAGGTCATTGTGTCTAGGCAGCCCTGGCCAGAAAAGTGGCCCCTTTTTTTCCTGCCAAGGCATGAGAGAGAAACACTGCATAGGCTGTGTCACCAGGTATCTTAGGGTAGACAAAAGGGGAGCACTTAGTTATCTCACACACACACACACACACACACACACACCCCTGAAAATTCCCAGAATGCACTTTGGCAGGAAGAGAGGTGTAGAGCTCTTTTTATGGATAAAGGATAGGAGTGATGTCCATTGTTTCTTGGCTTCAGTCCCCCTGAGGCCTCCCTGTGGTAGACATGGC
Organism: Myocastor coypus; assembly: GCA_004027025.1. Lineage (NCBI taxonomy): Eukaryota > Metazoa > Chordata > Mammalia > Rodentia > Myocastoridae > Myocastor > Myocastor coypus. Next base: position 7,604 of record PVJA010007375.1, on the reverse strand, counting down.
TGCAACGTGGGGTGAAGGACTGTGGGGCCGAGCTGACAAGAAACTACGGATTGGCTGTGGGCAGCCCACAATTTTTCTTAATTAGCCATGACATCTTGCCCATCATTGAAATAAATAACAGGTGTCCCCTAGGGACACCACATGAGAGACGCCATTTATCGCTGTTCTGAGAAGAAACTGACAACATGACGGGTGACACAGCAGAAATAATGAAGAAAAATGGTAGTGGGCAAGGAGAGGCCCTGCCAAGGGAGCCTGGTAGTCCATTCCCAAAGGGAAGGCCCCTGCCCACCAGCACCTCCCAGGTGGCCCTTTCATCCAAGTGCAATTTCCACCTTCTATTACCACAAGGCAGGTACCATGTAGTAGCATTTCAGGGTCACTGGCAATCCCTCTCTGTTCCACCATGGGTCACTGTGAATGTGTGTCAGAGCCCCTGAAATGCCACTCTGAGAGTTTCATTGTTTTAGATATCTCAAGTGCAGGCAACCCTAATTTGTCTGTGTGGATTATCTCTGCCAAATGTTACATTGTAGGTCACTGACCGGCCACCTGACATCCTTCTCGTCATTCTTCTGGCCTAATCGTTGGTTACTAAATTCAGATGAAAGGCAAAGAGTGATCCCTCTCTCATCCCAGATTTGTCTTCTAAACCACCTGTGCTCAAGTCCTTCCATTAGAAACAAAACAAACCTTCCATGGTTTGTTTTCTGAATCATTTTTACTGGATTAAGGATGCCTGAAGAGCTGGTAAAACATGATTTCTAATGATTAATGTGGAGTAGACAGACCAAATACAGATGTGTCCTCAGCAACGTGGTGGGCTCTACTCACACATTTTAAGTCCACTTACACTGATACAGCAGAGAATAATTCATTCTGCTCTTGAGTGAGAACTCCATGTTTTTCTAGCACTTAACCTGTTGTATGTTGGGAGCTGGCAGGAAGCCAGGAAATTGATCAAGTGTGTGCAGGTGGGACTAGGCTTCCCTTTGTGGGGGTAAAAAGCTATGCCCAGTGCTGAGAAAAACATCCTGCCTGGTTCAATATAGAGATAAGGACAAAGTATCTTTAGTAGAGAATAATAGAGCCCAAGGACACCTGCAGGGAGTTCTGGTTGTCCCCTCCCCTGCTTGGAATGTTTTCAATTTCCCCAAAGCAGTTACGCAATTTCCTGTTCTTGAACACTGAATAAAAGGAAGATCCTCCTGAGGATCGAGGCTCACTTCGAGAGGGACAAGTCTCAGTGAGTGCTCTGAACTACCTTCATCAGGTCTTCTCGTCGTTTCTTTCGGCACCGACACCAGAATAACACAACATAACCAATAGAGCTCTTGGTTCTCTGGCCATGGGTCTCTGGGACTTCTACCTACAGCTTCCCAGCTTCTTGGCCCTCTGGACTCAGGCTGGAGGGCACCACTAGATTTCATGAGTCTTCATTTTATAGAAGACACACTGTAGGATTTCTCGATCTCCTCAACCCATTATATTCCAGTACTGGTTCTGTTTCCCTGGAGAAGCCTATGATACATCAGCTCTTCCTGTAGTCTACGTTTCACTTTAGCCACCACCATCTCACACACCTTGTCTCTTCACAGCTGGATTTTCCAGAACGTCTTCAATTGCTGACTTAGCTTTCCATCGCTGTGACAGAATACCTTGGAAAAAACAAGAAGGAAATACTGATCTGGTGAGATAGCTCATCAGACTAAGCACCTTCTTAGACAAGCTCAGGTACTGGGGTTCGAACCCCAGTACCACATGCCACACCAGACTGAACCCTGAGCATGCTGATCTGACCACTGAGACCGGGCATGGTGGCGCATGTCCATAATCCCAGCACAGAGGAGACTGAAAATAGGATCACTATGAGTCCAAGCTGTATAGTGAGACTTTCTACCAAATACATTAAGAAAGAAAGAAAGAGAGAAAGAAAGAAAGAAAGAAAGAAAGAAAGAAAGAAAGAAAGAAAGAAAAGGAAAGGAAATTTTTATTTTGGCTCTGAGTTTTGGAGATTTCCACCAATTGTTGCTCAGCTCCATTGTTTCTGGGCCTGTAAATGGCAGAGCATCACAATTGAAGCTTGTAGTGAAACAGAGCTGTTCATTTCATGGGTTCGAAGAAGCAGAGGGGAGAAAGATCAAAAGAGGAAGAGGCTGGAGCCAGACAGAGACCTCAAGGTTGTTCCTGCCCTGAAACCCAGTCTCTTCAAGTAGACTCCACCTTCTGCTTCTATCACCCCTGGATAAGGCCATCAAGCCATGATCTCATCATTGGATTAATCTTGGTAAAATCCCAGCCCCTACTACCCAGCCACTTCCGCATGACCCACTCATTAGCAACCAAGACTTTTGCACGTGAATTTTGAGGACACTTCAAATCCAAGCTGTAATGCCTCTCATGTCTCATTAACTCAGTGGCTGATAACAAAAAACATTGGAACAGTCTTTCTAAGGTCACTAGGAACATTCTGTGACCGAGGCCCATGGACACGTGCAGCTATTATATTACTAGCCATTCGTCTTGTTTGCAATTCTTTTCTCTCTCATCTTTGGACAAGCTGCTCTTTTCAGGGTCTCTTTCTGCTTCTCTAGCCATTTTTTTTTTTTCAGACTCCATGGCAGTTCCTTTTTTACTGTCCATGGCACAAATGTTGGGGGTCTTCCAGGCTCAAAGATTAGCTACTACTTCTCTTTCTGCATGATGTCCCTAGGCAGACTCATGGATTCAGTTATCTTGTATATCTTGAAGACTCCCACATCTGTGTCTGTCACCCAGGTACCTCGCTTGATTTTCACTATCATATCTCTAATCATCTTCTTTGAATTCTGCTACTATGTATTTGATTTGTATCCAAAATCTCTCTGGGTGGATTTTTACAAGCATCTCACATTAAACATGTCCAGAACTGAATTTCCATTGGTCTTTCCTTCACACTCAAATGCATGCATACACATGCACACTTGGCCAAATTTCCTGCTTAGAAATGGCACCATTACCCACCAAACTGAGGAGCAATGAAGGAAGTCACACAGCTTTCATGCTGTTTTATTTATTCTCTCATGCTTTGAGAACAAGTGGCAAAATCCTGCTGGCTGGGACTTTGAAGCGGACCCCAAATCTCTGGTGCATGCACGCCTGCCATATAAAACAGCAGTAGCAAACATAGGTCCAAGGGGTTCTAAAGACCAAAACTTAGATGAGGCCAAAAAAACGGCAGAGCAGTGACAGTCTATTAATATACCCCAAGACCCTTGCAATAGGAAGAGGGATATAGAGATGGTATCCACTGTAGGAAAAAATAAAATAAAATAAAAAACAGACTCTCAGAGACCCAATCATTGATGAATTTCAAGAGGGGCTTGGTTAAACCAAATAAGAGGATCCAAAAATTATACAGTAGATAATTAAAAATTATACAGTAGATGTATTAGAGCAGAAGTCTTGCCCAGTGAATTGAATAACAGAAGTGCCAAAAAATGTTTTGAGTAGGAGGCAGCTTGGATTCTTTAGACTCATTCAGTCTTACTAAACATGAGGATCCAGAGAATACAGCCTGGTCCCAGTCCTCACCAGAGGGCTAGTCTCAAATTCCTGAATCAAGGGGTTGGGAAAATAGCGCCATGGCACAAGTGCCTCTCTGGCAAGTGCACAGTCATGAGTTTGAACCCCAGTCCCGACAAAAAGGAAAAAAAAAATCCCGAAATCAGTTCAGGCACCTGAGAAGCAAGAGTGTGCCTGAGTCTGCAGTTCATGCTCATCTGTAGATCTCTTTGGAAGTGGGTTGGAGGAGGAGAAGGAGGAAAAAAAGGAAGAGGAGGAGGAAGAGGAGGACAATGAGTTAGGGAAGCTGATACCTGTGCTCTCTATGGTGGTTTGTTTTTATGAATCTCATACTGTGGCATGCTAGGGTCACTTCTCTGAGGTTATGTGGCCTATTCTGTCCCTGGGTCCAGTTTGGGTTGAGATTTCATGATTGAGACATGAGCAAACCAGGCTGGCTAGAGCACTGCTACGGGTGCTGGCCTTGGACTCACTGATGATCCATAAAAGACTTAGTTATATTTCAGTGGAGTTCTTTGGAGACAAGCATAGGAAAAAATAGCCTGGGTGATACAATACACGTGAGCTGAGTGCCTGCGAAGTACAGCTGGAATGTGGAACCTTATGTGCTGGCAGAGAATGGTTTATGTATAGGGGTGAGGTGGCGCTCTGCCCACCAAACTTTTGCTTTGATGATAGCATGATGAAAAATTTGGAGAAGTTAAGATGGGGTTCCAGAGGAATAGGGAAGGAAAGAACAGAGCAATACTTCATGTTTCCTAAACTGCTGTTGGATATGAGGCTATAGACTCGGTTCTAGAAGAAAAGACTGTTCAGGAAATTCACAAATTTAGGGAAACAGATATAACCAATTACTCTAGCATGATGGCACTCTGTAGAAGACATGTGGATAGGCATGTCATTGATACCTGACATGGACTGAACATTTCCTATGTATCAGGTGCCCTGTCATATGCTGTCTATATATTGAATTTTTAAAGTTCTGAACTCTATGAGTAATACACCATTATTTCCATACTATAACTAAAGAAATTGAAGCTTCTAAAGGTCAAGTAGCTCAACTTCAAGTTAAAGAGCCAAGATTGTAACTCACGATGCAGGAAGTTTGCTGCTTCCCTGGTTGGAGGAAACACACAGGAAAGCAGATCAGAGAATGAACAACTCTTCCCAAAGAGCTCAGAGATGATTTCAAACAGCTGATGTGAATTGAATATTGATAAACTGGTAGGGTGTACAGGGCTAGGGAGGAGGAGCCATTTTAAACAGGCAGAGAAGCACTAAGGTAAAATCTATCTGGAAAACTAGTAAGTACGTACCTTTTGAAATATGTACATACACACACATACGTACATGCTCACGTACACAAACTCGCTTGTATATGAACATATGTACACATATTTTCTTACATTCTTACACACTATATACACTCATCCATTCACCCACTTATATGCAGCCAGACCCATACATACACAGACAAGTGCATGTTCACAATATAAGGACACAGAATTTACCTGGCTTATGAGACATCTGCCTGAGGGTCCTGTTCATTCCTCTTTCCTTTCTTGTCTTCAGTTTCAATGGTCCAGTGATAACAAGAGTTCCCTTCACCAAGTGACCCCAGGCTCCAGGAGCTGTACTAGATGCTCACAGGAAGCTAATGAGGCATTGTGGTTTTGCGGCACAAGTGAGATTTGAGGTGCATGCCCGTAGTTCATCAGTGACTTCAAACCCATACCTCTTTGTTTGTATCTACAGCCTCAATTCTTGAAGTTATCAAGCTTCAATATAAAAATATAAATGTCCCCAGAGCAGCTTTTGACTCAGAAAGCAGTGGTCAAACTCATGCAGCCTGAAAAGCAGCTAGCTAGAGCAGGGACCCACGGTGATGAGCCCACTGAGGCAGGCCCTTCTCCCTGCAGGACCTGGAGACCACAAATGTCTATGGAGACACAGGGGAATCCCTGGGAGGAGTGAGAGTACTTCACATCCCTGCAGTAGCAACGCCCATTGTCACAGAAGCTTGGGGTTCAAACTTATGAAAAAGGTGAGGAAACTGAGGCCCAGGGTTAAGGGGCTTGGGCCAGAGACTCAGGAAATCAGTCCCCAGCCAAACTGCAGGCTGGTGTGCTTCCTGCTGACTACACTGCCTCCCAGCTTCAATGCTCATGCTCAAAAATCTTCACTGAAAACAGGAGGATCACTACAAGTTCAAGCTGCATACTGAGACCATGAAAAAAAAAGCTGAAAAAAAGTCTTCAGTATGCATTCTTTTTATTAACCAACTGGCGTGGGTAGACATGTGGGGTGGGCAGAGTCGGCATGCATGAATTTCTTTTGTTGCTCTGTACATGCTCCAGTTTCCAGGAAGGCACAACACTAAGCGAGGGCATGGTGGCACCTTAACAGATGGCCTCGTTGTAGCCCAGAGAGATTAGCTGAAGCAAGAAGCTTAGTGTAACATCTTGAAGACCAGATTCAAGATCTCCTTTGTCCCAGATCTAGCCCTGCCAGGTCGGGATAATTTTGTGTTGCCATGTTACATCCTGAAAAGATGGCTCTTCTGCCTTCTTCCAACTTCTGAGTCTCCAACTAGGAGCTGGCTTCTTCCTGAGTGGCTATTTCCCTCCATGCTGCATCCCTTTCTTGGTTTTCCCACTCCATGCTGAACTGATTTATAGGCCAGAGTTGTCCCCTGGGCTGGGCAGAAAAATAGCAAGGAGACAGATTAATGATCCTCTCAGCATTGCTCAGGAAAATGCCGGCACAAGAGCGAGACCGTGGCCCAGCAGAAGCTGGGAAAGGCTGCATCCATCTCCTGCACGCCATGCTGAACACAAGCAGACTCCCTCATGCCAGCCCCGTGTTTGGGATGTAGGAAAGCTTTGGGACGGCTCCAGCCATCTATTCCAGCAGCTGCTTTCCTTTCCTTGAGGTACGATGCAAGGCGCAAAGGAGCTGCAAACAGAGGGCAGTAGGAGGGGTGAGCATGGAGTGATTCCCTAGAGAGCCTGTGCTCCAAAGTTGCTTGCATGAAAATGTCTAGATTACAAAAAATAATACTGTTCTTCATTGTTCCCCACGGGGAGCACAGCACCCTAGAAATCCATATCCACATCGGCGTTTTTGCAAACACACATGCATTCGGCTTCTGCTGTACCTTCAGATTTACACTCAGAGCCCAAAGACCTGGGCTTCAGCCTCTGCTGACTGGAGCACAGGGTCCACTGCATTGGGAGATACTGTAGTGGGAAAAGAAGGCACACAGAAACCATTGCAGCTCCAGGTCCCCAACATGCAGTCCCAACTCCCTCTGAAGCCCTGGTGGGCCCTGTGGCTCGCCTCCTTCCTCCTTTTCTAATTATGACAGGCCCCAGGGGGCTCAAGCGAGGAAAGGGGAGGGCTTTGTGAGAGCTGCAAGTGGGAAAGGAGGGCAGAGAAGAGAGGGAAAGAGGCAGCTGAAACAGACACTTCGTTCTGAGAACCAGATACATGGCCAGACATGTGGCCAGCCATCCAGTTGTCACTCTCCTCTTCTTTGCTTCCTCCAAGGACAGCGCTGTGGGAAAAGGAAAGACCCTTTAGGTCTGAGTGGCCATAGTTGTTAGGTCCTGGAGACGTCGGGAGAAGGATGAGCCAAGAGTCGGTGCCTCAAAGTGTTACAGAGCTCTTTTATTATAAAGGTGTTATAGCGCTTTTTCTGGCTACGCTGGCGTAGGGTCACGCCCCCCCCCCCAGGAGAGCGACCCCGAGCCGCGGTGTGCATGGGTTTTTATAGGGTGTCTATGCTAATGAGGGATTTAGCAAGCAGGTTTCACAGAAGCCAATAGCATACGTTATTCGGGGATTGGGGAAGGTGATTGGGGTGTTTCGGGATGGTGCGGGTCCTGCGGGCAGCTAATGGAAAGTGAGCCCTTGGGCAGCTAATGGGAAAGTGAGCCCGTGGGCAGCTAATGGGAAAGTGGTGACTTTATTCTTGACCAGGAAACCAAAGGGGAAATTGGAACCTAAAGGTCTCAGAAAATAGAAAATTTAAGGAAACA
>PVJA010007374.1:0-68736 GCA_004027025.1 Myocastor coypus | reverse complement strand
AAAAAAAAAAAAAAAAAAAAAAAAAAAAAAAAAAAAAAAAAAAAAAAAAAAAAAAAAAAAAAAAAAAAAAAAAAAAAAAAAAAAAAAAAAAAAAAAAAAAAAAAAAAAAAAAAAAAAAAAAAAAAAAAAAAAAAAAAAAAAAAAAAAAAAAAAAAAAAAAAAAAAAAAAACTAATGAGAAATCATCAAGCCTAGACTAGATCAGGTGTCCAGGGTTTGAGGAAAAAAAACCAAAAGATCATACTTGAGGAACAAGAATCTTATAGTGAACTCAAATTAAAAGTAATTTTTCCAGCAGTTCTCAACCTGTGGGTCGCGACCCCAACAGGGTCGAACGACCAAAGCACAGGGGTCGCCTAAAGCCATTCCGAATCATAACTGTAGCAAAATTACAGTTTTGAAGTAGCCACCAAAATTATTTTTTGGTTTGGAGTCACCGCAACATGAGGAACTGTATTGCGGGGTCACGTCATTAAAAAGGTTGAGAACCACTGCTTTACACTTACATTTCTATGAAAAGTTATTCAAAGACAAATAATTGCAAAGTAAAAATCCTGAGATGCCCCATGATGTTTCCTTTACCAGGAATAAAATACTATAATACTGGAGAGGACTGGTTTTGTTTCCTGCAGCCATCCCCCATTGCATTATGGGACCCCAGGTCATCATTCAACCTTCTCAAACCTCAGACTCCTCATGTGTAAAATGGGTTGACCTTTGAATTAAAGGAACTTCAGAAATAATTCAAGAACCTTTGATTTATGCATTCAGAGCTGGAGGGGGAGACTCTGATAAGAATGAAACTTGAAGTCTGAATCAAATCTCAGCAAACCCAAGAAAGGAAAAACTGCTTTCCAAAAGAACATTGAGACCTTGCTCATATGTATAAATGTCACGAAGTTGGCCAAAACAGATTTAGAGCTTGTAAGCTCTGGAGCTTTTCTGCAATCCCTGTATTTTATAGGGGAGAAAAACTGAGCCTTGAGAAGCTGAAGGGACTTACAAAAGACGTGAGACCTGAGTGTCAGGGTAGAAATTCAGATGTCTGCCCTTGGAGTGACAAGGTAGGCTAGGGGGCTCAACCAGACCTCAGAAATACCACCGCCTACAAAACTGTCACTCCAGGCCAGGAACAGGCTCAGGGCTATTAACGTTTTGTACCACTTAACCCGTACAGTTCTACATGATGAGAGTCATCTCCAGGACCAGATTCCTGATTATGAGACCCACACAGAGCCATTTTGAGGGCCCTGCTCTTTATTTAATGCTCTGAAGCCACCATCTTGAACCCCTTAGTAATTGTTAAGCAAGGGCTCCCACGTTTTCATGTTAAGCGAACGTCTACAAGCTACATAGTTGATTCTCATTAACTCCATTTTATAGATGTGCGAACAGGGATTGTGGGAAATCTCCAAAGAGCTTACCTGCTCTAAATCTGTTACTTGGTTTAATGTTCTGCAGCCACCATCTTGAAATCCTTAATAATTCTTAAACAAGAATCCCTACAATTTTACTTTGAACGGAGCCACAAATTGTGTAGCTGGTCCTCGTTATCTCCATTTTATAGATTTGTGAACAGAGCCTGCGAGAAGTGGAGTTGCTCATCCCTAGTCCCGAGCACTCGGCAGGATGGGGTTGCAAAGCCAGCAGGCCGGGAGAAGCTGGGAGAATCAAACTGCGGGCCTAAGGGAGCCGATGAGTGGTCCCAGAATCCTTTGAAATTTCCTTTCTTCTTCTGACCTCAGGCTTAGTTTTGCATTCCATAAGGAATCCTGAGGATTCCCTTTCAGCATTAAAACAGAAAAGTACTTAAAAACACAGGATGTGTTAGTTACCCTACTGCAGAGTCATGGGTATGGGATACCAGAAGCTTTACGGCTCTTACATGTTACGTCATGCGCTATACCTAGTGGCCACAGATAGGTCCCCAATGGCAGGATTCACCCAGGGGGCAGGGTGGAGAGCTGCATCCAGATACATATGAGCAGACAGCCACCTGAATATCACTGCAAGCCCAGCCACAGGGTAAAGGATGCCAGAGGATTCAGTTAGCTTGAGAACAGACAGGATGCAGGTCCTACTGCAAGACCCAAACCAGGCTGGAGACAGTGTGGTAACAAGACAGCCAGGCGGGAACAGAAGGCAACAGGCGGGAGCCAAATCCTAGGCACAGGCTCAGGGGATCTCTGGCCTACTCACCCTGTGAGCTGGGCAAGCCAAAGCCACTCTGAGGAGATTATATAAAAAAAGAAAGAAAGAAAGAAAGAGAAAAATGAAAACAGAGCTTTTGCAAATGAGAAAGGCACCAACAGTCAGAAGGAGCAGAGCAGGATGGGAGCTTAGGGGACAAAAGTAAGAATTAGGGTGTGTTCAGTAGATATAGCAACAGCAAATCCCCACAATAGACAGGATCGTCATGTACTGCAAACGGGTACTATTGATTTATTTTTAATTTCCTTATTTCAAAACTAAAGGAAGCAGTGGTAATGTCACGAGGTGAACATCCACAGGAAAGATCACATATACATGAGACATGCCATTCAGTGTGGCCACACTGAACAGTGCAGTTCGTGTCCTTTTAATTCTGTAAATATTTATACAGCCCTATTTTGAGCCAGGCGCAGTGACAAGCTGGGACACCCTTTACTCTTGTGGGACCTACGGATGGTATGCACATAAATGTTTAACAACCAGCTGTCTGTAGAAAAAGTAAAAATTGCTCTGAAGCAGATGTCAGTTCCCATGACGTATGTACTCCCCCCATGGCTGATGTCAATCCCCGGATATGAAGGCACTGAATACAGCACTGGGAAAAACTATCCATGTCTGCTCCAGGGGGCCCTGCCAACAGATCACTGAAATAACCCTCTATTAGAAAGAATGGACTATGACACTGTAGAAAACAACAGAGCAGAGGGAGCCTCGATACAACTTAGAAGAAAGAGGAAGGAGTTCTTCCTGAAGAAGTGAGATTTCTGAGACTTGAACAATCCACAGATACAAATGGTTAAATAACCAGGTATCGTATGTGCAGGCCAGCAGGTTTGAAAGGGGGAAGAAAAAGCAAAGCGTGTTTAAGAAAGCTTGGCAGCAGGGAATTATCAGTGATTTTCCTGTCTCAAACTCCCTAGTTCTGGGATCATAGGAGTCTGCCCCCACGCTCAGTTTTTGGGCCTGCAGAGCGGGGTTTGCAGGGCGCCGCCTTTTCTGGGGCCTACATGGCCTGTGATAGGGGATTGAATCCTACTCCTTGCACTTGTCAGGCAGGTATTTAGACCACTTAGCTGTCTCCCCCAGCCCCTATACTTACATTTTAGAACCTATTGTAGAACCTTCATTCCGGCAGTGTGCAGAAAATGTTCTTAGATATAAGAACAAAAGCAGAGAAATCAGACCATGGCAATATCCCAACCAGAAGATGCAGCTAACCTAGGTCAGGTTTTACATTCAGTTATCCCTCACTATAGGATACTAGTTACAGAATAGCTCCTATCAATAAAAAAAAAAAAAATGCAGATGTCTAAAGCACCTTACATAAAACTGCACAACATTTACACATAACCTACACGTATCCTTGTGAATATTCATTTATTCTTTAAGTGCTGAGGATCGAATCAGGACCTTGCACATACTAAGCAAGTACCCTACCAGTTAGCTACACTCCCAGATCCTCTTCTGTATAATTTACATCATCACTAAATTACTGGTAATACCCAGCGGAAGTGCTATGTAGACAGTTGTGATGTTGTATTATTTAAGGAATAAAAATTCTCAAAAAAAGTTTCTCTACTCTAGCACAGGAGACACAATTTTTTTTCAAATATTTTCAACCCGTGGTTCATTGAATTCGTGGGAGCATAACATATGCAAGGCTGACTGTATTTGTTTAAAAAATAGGTCTTTATCAAGTGTCTGCCATGTACCTATCACTGCTCTAGGCCACCACCCTGGCCTTTATCAAAAAGAGCACTGCCCTAGCCTTCATGAAGCTGATAGGCAAGTAGAAAGTGTTTTCAATGATATAATAATAGTCAACTCTCAGAGGTTTGCTGCAAGCCACATACAATATTTAACACTTGGCATGAACTGCCTTACTTAACACACGTACAGCTGTAAGGGGTGGAGCCCAACGTTACACTTGTTTGAGATACTAGATAAAAAACTAGAAGCAGCAAGGTCACAGTTGAGGCATATGGAGCCTGGCCAGCATTTTAGCTGCTTTCTGAGGGGCAAGAGTCCAAGGGTTGGAAGGTGCCTGGAGGTCACCAAGTCTTGGGGGCCCCAAAGTCTTCTCCAAACCCACCTTTCCTGTGCAATGGATCTGCCACAGCTTCCAACCACCTGCCTAATAGTGTTTTTGTTTTTTTTTTGTTTTTTTTTCCTAATAGTGTTTTGAAGGCACACTAAAATCATCTTTCAGCGGTAAGTTAGTCTAGATTGGGATGATGAGAAGAATGCTGTCCATATCTGTCAGTCTCACATCATAGAATGTTTTTAATTCATTCCATTTTTATGAATTTTTAGATCATATACACAAGGAGGAAAAAATGCTCATAATCTGGTTAGACCGCCAATCTGCACAAAGTACAAAAGGAAGCTTCACTAGACTGTTTTGTCTATTATGAAATAAGCATAAATCTGACAACAGCAGCATTCTTCTCCACAGCTTGACAGTTAAGAAACAACACTGTGCAGGAAAGAAGCAGCAGAGACAGTCCTGTGGCTCAAATTATATTCTCAGCCAGGAAACCAGGGCCTTGCCACACTACTTCTTATAGTTGGTCATTTCTTTCTTTATGAGGTGACAGGCAGTTAACTTTGATCACGCACTTTAAATGGAATTGACCTCCACTAACTACATCCATCAGATTTGCTAAAAGGTTTCCTTGAGACCACTGCACTAGATATAGTATTTACATCTTTGTAGACAGCCTCCTCGCCAGCTTTTCTCTTCCCGTCCACTTACTCTCCCTCCGCTGCTCCATCATAAAGACAATGAAAGCCAAGAGGCTGTACATTTTCATGTGGACAGCTATTGCCTTTGGGACTTAAAGGTCAAGCACACAACAGTTCAAGTCCTGGTTTCTAGCACCGAGTGACACTGACATGTACTTAACCTCTCTGAGCCTGTTTGTAGCTTTAAATAATGTCTACCTAACATGGTTGTCAAGAAGAAACCAAATAATGTGCCTAAAGTGCTTACCACTAAAGATATCTGTTGCTACCATCATCAAACAGCACAGTACAAGCAAAGCAGAATGATTATGACTTAGTGAGGGGGATAAGAAGAGGGCCTGGTGTCAACCTCTAGCACACCATGAGAGGGAGCAGAGGGAAAAAACCTCATGTAGCTTTCAAAACATTCTTTCTCAACCTGCCCACATGGCCTACATTGGTTGGCGCTTGAGATTCTTCAGCAAAGACATTAACAGGAAAGCTGGTGTATTTGCCTGGTAATTGGAGGAAATAAAAATGGAATATTTTTTCTTACTCAAAGGAATTAGCAATAATTGTAAAAGTGTTCTTCACAATAATTACCTATGGACCATAATCGATTAGTTGAAGTTACATGCAGAGCAGGCTGTCACCTGCAGGAGGCACTGGGCCAGCAATGCAGTTGAAGCTGGGACAGGGATGGCGGCGTTTTTTGCCTGGCCTTGCCAATTAATAATCAACTCCTAGAAAGATCTCCATGTCTAAACCAAGTCCTCTCACCACAGGAATAAGATTTTAATAGGAGTACTCTAGAAGGAAAGAGAGATCTGAAACCAGCCTTTAAAAAAATACTAGCAGGTAGGTTCTGCAGGTGTCAGTGAATATTTTGGGAAGAATTGTTATTATTGACATTATCTTTCCTGAGAGAAGCTTCCAAGAGACCCAGCTTTATCGCTGGGACAATAGCAGTTTGTTGCCTTCTCTGAAGGTTGATCTTAAGTGTCTCCTTTATGGCTAAATGTTGGCCAGACTTTTATCAAGTCTGTCAAGTGCAAACCCGTTGTCCATCCAAGGCTTGATACAAGATGAAACCAGTCTAAACAAGGCATGTGTCCCTTCTTACCCTGACGTGTCTCTTGTAAAGCTCCAGAGAACTGAGAAGCTCCGAGCTCCTCTCTCAGCTTTTTGTCCTAGACTTCAGATGCCTTTTCCCATTGGCCCCAGTGTTCGCTGTTGCTGGCCCCCAGCAAAGGCATTTGCCGGGCTCAGGCATCAAGGTGAGCATTGCCCAGCCAACCCGTGATACAGAAGGTACTCACTGTAGTTTGGCTTGGCAGGGCTCTTTTCCATTTCTCTTCTCCCAGCAACCACTTCTCTAGTAGAAGCCTCACTTATGCACAGGAGACACGAAAAGGAAAAAGACAGTGGCGAGATTCCATTTTGTTACCATAAGCAGACTTCACATAAACTTCAGTGGAAGGAACAGACCAAACCAATGGCCACTGCTGAGCTTACTCATCGGCCGTTCCAGTAGGTGACTAAGAATTGACTGTAATTGCCGTCTTCCACAAAAGCCTGGGAGATCTTTTATATCCTCTTCCCCAAAATGAGCTGACATCCAGTGTAAATGTTTTCTGGAAACTGATGCCAGCAAATGCCCAGTGGGATATTTTGGTTTAGTTTTCTAAAGATCAACCTGGAATGAATAAAATCTGTTAAAACTTAGAGGAAACAGATGTTTAATCCACCTCTATAGGGAAGCAAGGGCCGTATCAGTGCTGCCCCAAAGGTGATCCCTCTGTGGCTTTAGATGGTGGTGAGAGGGTCTAGTAAGTTCTGAAAGGAAAGTCTCACAAAGAGGTCGCCCAGACCTGAGGGCAGGTGAAGAGGTCCAGCTTTAGCACAACAAAATGAAGTCAAGTTACAGTGCCACCATTAACTGTGAGAGACCGAGTCAACTGTCTCTGAGACCTAGTTGACTTACATGTAAGAAACAAGTCATTATCCCTGCGCAAAGCAACCATCCCATGCATATTTCACTGTGTCTCACCTTTGCTTTAGGACCAGAACCTTGGCCCTTCCTATTGTTCTAACCACATACCACCACCACTTGCTCCTCCTCAAGAGTGAGAAACACACTCTTGACCCTTCTGCCACTTTGTACGTACTCCCAAATCCCTCACATACTTCTCCCTCCTTCCCTCAAAAAACCTTACCTGGAACTAGGGACATTTGTTCACCTTTAAAAATCCCAGTCCAGGGATCACTTTCTATGCAAAACATTGCCTGGAAAGCTTCCCCGCGCCCCCATCCCCCGTTCTGCACACCCCATGCTCTACAACCTCTCAGCATCCACTTGCCAGAGCTTCCTGCCTGCGCGTAGAACTGTCTGTGATGAAGTCTCTGACTCTGGGTCTTCTTCCCTCTCCCCTATACCTTTCTCCAACTCATCTGGCAGGATCCACAGAGCACCCCCACCCATTTGCTAATCTGGACAAAGGCTATGAAGAGGCCCAGTGGCCCTAGTGAGGGTCTGAGGGGACAGGAAGGTGGTCAGGAGCCCATGTGTCATGCTGGAAGTCAGGAAAGGAAATGCCTGGAAATCCAGTTGTGCCTCTGCAGGGCAAGGGCAGGATGTGGTGGGCCGGGAAGGGAGGGTATGGCAGGCTGCCAAGGAGGTGTCTGTGGTATTAGTAGAGGATGTCTGGGGCTCAGCTGAGGTGGATTTGTGATGCAGGAGGGACTCGCCTGTCTTGTAGGGGATAACTGAGAATGAGAGGCTTATGCAACTTGAAAACATCCAGTTCCACAAAGCATGATGGCGGTGCCCTGCTTCACCTGCATGGGCCTTATTTTGCTCTTACATTCCCCATCCTCGTGGGGGGATCTCAAATATGCCCCCCGGGCCATGAGCTACAGGCTCAGTTGCGAGCTCTGGCAGTACAGGAGCAGCAGAAACTTGAGGAGGAGGGAAATCTAGTAGGAGGAAAGGCCATCACTGGAAGTGGAGAAAAGAACGCTGTCCCCTTCCTCTCTTTCTCTCTCTGCTTCCTGGTCGCCATGAGGGGAACAGTTCCCTTGGCCACGCACTTCCCTCCATGATGTTCTGCCTCCCTCACTGTATGGCAGGACCATGCCGTGATGAAGTGAGACCTCTGAAGCCATGACCCAAAATAGATCCTTCCTCCTTTTGACCCCATTTTCTCAGATATGTTGTCAGTGGCAGAATGCTACACACACTCACGCCTTGCGAAATGCAGGGTCACTTTGCCCAGCAAGGACTACGACCAACCCCGCTGGCTCATGGGAGGTCTGAGCTCTTCATCAATTCTCCCTCTCTCCACTTCCTGTTCTTCCTGGCTCTTTACTCCTTTCCTCCATCTCTACCCTCCCTCTGCTGTGTTTCTTTCTTGGACAGTATTTTTCACCTTTCCTCTGGCTGTTCCAGAGCCACCCCACCTTCCCACTCTGCACAAAGCTCCCGCAGGAATCCCAGTGGCTCTTGCTCCTCCCTCGGGAGCTTTTGCAGCTCTTTACTTCACCCTCCTGGATATTTATCAAGTTCAACGCCTCGCTTTCCTCCCCTTTGCTCCTTCAGTGCCACTTCCTTTGTGTTTCTTGCGTCCTTTGACCCTTCTGTGTGCTGCTTGATCTCCCCTATTTCTGCCACTTCATCCACTCACCCTTAGACAAGTGCTTCTTCCGCATCTATGTACTATATTCTGATCACATGCGAAGTGCTAGTGAAACAAAGATGTATGAGCCCTTTTCAAGCAGCTAAGATAGAAGCAATCCCCTGAAGTGTGTGCTGACAGCCTTTGGCACCCTCCCTTCATCCCCTGTCCCCAGACCACAGGTCTCCAAAGCTCTTTCACGACGCCCATCGCTGTCCTGGACACCTGTGCCAAAGGTGAGAGGACCAAAGTCCCGTGGTCACTTTGCAGGGTCAGCCAAGTCTTGCAAATGAGAAAATATGAATACATAAACATGAAGATTCTGCAAGGTCGTGCTGAGGCAGTCGTAGAAAGGATTCAGAGTTCAGTGCTCTTCTTGGATCTACTTCTCCCTACCTGATAACACAGCCTCCCCCATGCAGATGGTAAACAGGATTTTTGCCTTCAAAAATAAACATATTTTCTCTTAAAATGTTCTTACTTTGGCCATATCTCCCAGTGGAGACCTGACAGTATTTCCATCCTCTTGAAGATCGGAAGAATGAGGGCTCAGACCTGCCCTGTATCTGTCCCCTGCCCTGTCCTGCCAAGTGAGCCAGGTCTGTGGCACCAGCCACCTCCTCCCATCCTCTTACTATTCCTGGGAAAGTGATAGCAAGGTGAACCAGTTCTCAATTCTCCAAGAGGCCTGGCCTCTGGTTTTATAAGAACACCTCCATAAATGGTTACAAGAGGTTTCCACATCAGATAGAAGCTCTGCTTTGGGTGCTTGAAGAATGCATTTGAAAGACACTAACAGAAAATATCAAGAGAAGGCTGTTATTTAATATGGTTTTCAACCTTTAGTCAGAATCAGGCTCACCAGGGGAGTTTGGCAAAAACAAAAGGGACAGGCCCCATCCTGTGTTGACAGCCTCAGCCTCCAGGGGCTGGGCTAGCTGCCCTCATGAGCCTGGCACACAAGATAGAAACTACAGCTTGTGTCCCAACCCCGCCTTCTCTGCCCATGGCTTCAGCCTCAAGTGTAGACAGACTCCTCCTCTGGAGGGCTACAGAGCAAATGACCCTACCAGGCTTCTTATTTTTTTTATTTTTTATTTTTATTACATTTAATAAGAAATAACAATGTGACAGTTTCAAAACACGTTAGTAGTACATTTCCAAAATTTGATACAATACATATTATTATCCTCTTATTAGTTATACAGAGCACAGGGTGTTGACATTGTAATTTTTCTAATCATTATTGGTATGAAAAAATTTCTTCTCATTGGACTAAGAGAAAGTAGTTGTATACATAGTCCAATGTTCAATAATCATAGTGGGTTATTGGTAAAACTGGCAATATTGGAAGCTATTGATTTAAGCCATTTACAGCTCAGCATTCTAATTAGCTTTCCATTTTACACTTCATGGTTAAACTTTTCTGCTGGGTGGTTAAGGGCAAGTTTAAGCAAGACCTGTATAGCAAAACACATTTTGTATCTTCCAAGATCAGTCAAATCAAGACTAGGAAAAATGCCATAGGATTAACCAGCTACAATTTTGTATATACTTAGATTTCTAAATGTGTAAAAATGTGTAACTGCTTTCATCACATTCTATAGAAATTTATTAGAATATCAATGATTGATAGAAAATACCAATTTCAAGTTAAGTCTAAGATGCTTGATACTTAGAAAGTCAGTGATGTTATGCTCAAGTACCTATGTTATAGAGTAATAGTACCACTAAGCTTTTCTTCTGGAGGGTTAAGAATATAAGGTTCAAAAACTGGAGAAAAAAAAAAGGGCTATAAGAATAGCCAATAGTTTGGCCCTAGCCTTTCAAGGTCAGTGAGAACTCAGGACAGAGAGAACCTGTACTATAACATCCTATAACTCACTGGTTTCCCAAATTTTCTGTTCAGGAAAATTATGGGGCTACAAAGGAAAGGGACTGAAGATGTATAGTGTGCCTAAGGAGAGTCACCTAGAGAGAAAACAATCTTTCAGGCTTTCACAGAGAGCAATCTGGTCAAGCAATGGGCATGACTCATCCAGATGGCTGACACCAACAACAGTTCTACAAATCACTGTACATGGTTCCAAAGTAAATCCTGCCAGGCTTCTTGCTAGGTCTCAAAAAAGCATATTCTCCCTCTTCCTGATTTCTCTTGTCTCTGTGATGAATGAAACCTGCACTTTGTGTGAACAGAACAGGAAGCAGTTGGTTCCATTAAAAGAAGTGGAGACAGACAGACAGACAGACAGACAGACAGACAGAGACAGAGAGACAGAGAGAAGAGACTAAGGTTTAACATGTAACCAATGTGTAAGACTTACAAAGTATGCTTCTTGCATAACTGTCAGAATTTGGTCAGCAAATCAGAAGAGCTGCAACAGGAGCACTTTTGAAGCTGCAGCTGACCACACACCAGTCCTGTGGTCACTTTGTAGGATTAGCCAAGTTTTGCAAATGAGAAAATATGAAAACATAAACATGAAAAGCTTCTCCAAGGTCATGCTGAAGCAGTGGTACAAAGGATTAGGAACTCAGTGCTCTTCCTCTCGAGCCTATTTCTGAGCTACCTGATAACACAGCTTCTCCCATGCAGATGGTAAATAGGCTTTTGCCTTTAAAATAAAGGGTTTTTTTTTTTTTTTAAGTTCTTATTTCGGCCATATTTCAGGGCAAATCTCCTAGGTAAAAGGGAGCCAACTGAAGGGAAATTAATTACCTCAATCTTCTGGAACATGAATCAATTTTATTTTTCCCTCTGCTTTACTGAACAACACTTCAGACATTAGAGTGGTTCCCAAACTGCTGCTGGGGAGTTTTTAAAAATACCCCTGTTCAGGCCTTAGCCTGAACCAAATCAGAACTTTTCAAGCTGCGATGCAGGCATCATTATTTTTTAAACTCCACCATCCTGTGCTACAGCAGCGGCACTCAGTGGGGTATGCCTGTCCCAGGGGCTGTCAAGGGCAGGCCTGCCTCCCGTCCCTCCAGGGACTGGCAGTTATTTATTTAATACACAGCTAGTCCATTTAAAAACATCCCCCAGAGCTTCCTTTTCTTTTCTTTTTCTCAGTTCATTATTATTTTCTTTTATTTTGAAGAGTAAACAGAAGATCAAGAAAAACAAAAGCAAAGACAGAAGCAGGATAACATATAACAATACATACGTTACAGTTTTTATAAACTACAATAACTGATAAATAGTGATTGATACATTATCTATTTTTACCTTCAAATCTGTTGCTCAGATTAGCAGATATGGTTATGCAAGATGGGTCATATGATTGACTATTACCACATACTTTCAAGAAGTCTGAAGTTTTTGTTTTTGTCTCTCATTTTCTTTTATTACCTTTTAAAAAAAAATCCCCCTAGGGATTCCAACAGGCAACTTAGTTCAAAAGCCGCTGCTCCTCAAAGCCTCCCCATACCCACCAGCAAGTGTCATCTGAGAGTTGCTTTAAAATTCAAAATCTTCAGCCCACGCAAGACCTACTGAATCAAACTCCACAGTTTAACGAGATCTTTGGGTGATCTTAAAAAGCATAATTTAGAGTGTTCCCCCACTGCCACAGCAAAAATGTTTTCGTACTTCCAAATACTAAGGAGGCTTGTCTGTTTTATTTTAATTAGATAGAGAATGGGGAAAAAAGCAAATCCCAGAATGTTAGAAATGGAAATTAAAAAAAAAAAAAAAAAAAAACAGCTAATAAGAAATAACAAGCATGCCAAGGACACAACATGGAATCATCACCTCATTTGCTTTGTACCACAACCCTATAGTAGGTACAGGTACTGTACCCATTCTGCAGATGGTGAAACTAAGGCTCAGGCCTGTATGAAAAGCTACAAGACCATCTAGTTAGGCAGAATGAGGATTTACCATTCTTAGTTGCCAGAACTAAGACACATATTTTTAACTGCTCAGTCGGACTTACCTAACACATGTGTCAAACATTCTGAGTGAATTACAGATACTGATCCCTGAGCCTTCCCTCGGATATAATGGAGCTTCACCTGGTCACCCACTACAGAAGAAAAAGAAAAGAAAAGGAAGAGCTATAAATCTCTGCTCTAAATTATACTTCCGTCAATTTATCCTTTTTGGCCATTGTTGGACAATGGGAAAGCTGGTCTTCCAAGTGTCAGTTCCCTAGAATCATCCGCTCTAGAAATGAAAACAGACTCAGAGCCCAGGGGTCACAGCTGCCTACCTACCTCTTGCCAAGCAGTAGCGGCCCACAAAGTGGTTCTCAAAGTTCCATGGGAACTTGTAAGTTTCCCCCAACAGCCCATCACACAAGATCTCTTTCCCCCAAAATCTTTTCACAAGCCCTACCAGTGATTCTAACGCTCTCTAGTCTGAAAACATGCATGCTAAGGCAGGCAGCCCTGGTGGCCCCCTGGGTGCCAGCTCAGAGCTCGGGTGCTTGAGCCCGTGCTTCAGGCTAGAGCTTCTCTGCAAATAAAGGTTCCATAAGGGGCTTAGTTTTAAACTAAGCTGAAATTTACATGCTGATTTAATCTTCTTAGAGCCTTCTTTACCTTTTAGGAAAGAGCTGTATGAAATGCTTTAGAAAAGAAGTACTACAAATGGTGGCTAAGAGATAAAATGTTAAATTCTCTTTCCATACTTTTAACCCACATTCTGCTGGATCAGTAAATGTGGACATTACAAAGGGAGAGGAGATTGAGGATGTCTTGAATGCCTACTACGTTTCCTGCATCCTTTATTCACCCATCATATCAAAAATACAGTGATCCCCTCCTGAGAAATGAGGAAACTGAGACTCACGGAGATGAAGCAACCTACAGAACATCACAAGCTGGCAGTGGTGCCCCTCAGATTTGTTCCATAGCCTTGCTCTTATGTTGTTTGCCTTCCAGCATAAAAGAGTTTAATCATTCCAAAATCTGGAATAATTGGATTCCAGGAAATCCAGAAGAAGCTCCCATAGCATCTGCCTACTCCAAGCCCAAGGAATGTCTGACTTAATACTTGTGTCCTGTTCCTTGGGAAAGGGCCAGGCTGTTGTGTCCTGTGTTCTTGCCGTACTGTAGAAGTGATTCTCAAAGCATGAGAACAGATCGGCTATGAAAAGTAAAACAATGCAGCAGAGCTTGAGCATCCAGAAATACTTAGAAACCTATTCTTAGCCAGCAGCATCTGTTTCAAGGCAGCTGGTTGAGCACCACTAGTACCCTGCTGGACAGCCTGAGTCATGCTTCTTAGAAGACCAGGGAGTACTATTGCTACACCTGGAACTTTGGAAATGAAATCCTAAGGGAAAGGAACACGCGAAGACAGTGCATGGGAAGACATCCTTCTCTTCTCCGCAGGAGCTCATGTTCATGCCATAAATGCGTCAAGATTCTGAGCTGTGGGGAGCCACCCACCACTCGGGGTGCCCCTTCTAATAACATGTAAAAGCTCCTTTAGGACAGGAGCTTTCTTTCCCTCAATAAATATGTTCTCATTAAAAAAAAGACTCTGAGCTGTGATCCAACAAAGAATAAGGGCACTGTATGACACAATCTGAGAGATGTTTGGAAGTCCACACGGGCTACATGTGATCTATCTCTCTCCCTCCCTTTTCTACCAATTCCCAGTCACCATGACCACCCATCGGAGGGACACACACTAGTTTTCCTGCACATCAAGTTAAGAGATTCCCTTCCAACACTTGTTTGACATGGATAAGCCCAGTGCTACAGAACTCACCAAGTAAAGCAAAAGTTTTGTCTCAGCCTTTGTCATTCATGCAAGAGAGAAGCCGTTCTCTGCTCTGAGTAGCTTCATTTGACTTACATTCTTTTGACAAAACTCAGATCAGCTGTCTCTGTAAGGATCATTTTCCCTCCTTGTTGCAAGACAGTTAGGCCTGAGAGTAACTGAAAATCTGCATCCAGCCCACGTGTTGCCACTTCCCTGTCACTACCAGTGTCGCTGCCTCATCAGGGTTCCGTGCCTCACAACCATACCTGATTCTCCAAGTCAAAGATGAACTTAATCAAATTACAGAAAATAAGCTCAACATAAAAAGTCAATTGTTCACACAGTAACAACAAACTGTCCCAAAAAGAAATTAGGAAAATTGGCCCACTCTAATAACATGTAAAAGAATAAATGCTATAGAATAAACTTACCCAGAGAAGTCATAGACCTGTGCACCCAAAACTACAAAATACTGCTAGAAGAAATTAAAGCAGACACAAAAATGGAAAGACATCCTGTTTCACACAACCCAGACTAAGTTACAGATCCCTGGCAATTCCTGTCAAAACTCCCATGGTATTTTTTCTTTTATTGGAATAGACAGAGCAATCCTAAAATTCATATGAAGCCACAAAAGGCCAAGAAAAGCCAGAATAATCTTGAGAAAAACAAAGTGGAAGGCTTCACATTTCCTGATTTCAAGACATCGCAAAGCTGTAGTAATCAAAACTTTGTCATACTGACATAAAAATAGATTGACCCCTGAGCCAGACCAGAGAGCTTCTGATCCACTAGACTATCTATGTGCTACACACATATAGCCACCGTGTCTTCAAGAAGGGGACCAAAACATAGAACTGAGAGAGTCTCTTAAAACAAACAGTGCTGTGAAAGTCTGACAGCACATGCGGAATGAAGAAGCTAAGCGCTTCCTTACGTGATCCATATGAGTCAATTCTAAAGGACTGAACGATTCCAATACAAGACCTGAAACTGTACAAGTCCTCAAAGGAAACAGATGATTAAATTTTTAGGACATTTGTATAGGCAATGGTTTTTGTGGCTATCACAGCCACAGCACAAACAACAGAAGCAAAAACAGAAAGTGGAACCTATTGTACTGAAAGGTTCTGCACAGAAAAGGAAGGGACCAACAGAGAGAAAAGATAACAGCAGAATGGAAGAAAACGTTTGCAAGCCACATATGTGACAAGGCATTAGTGTTCTAAATATGTAAAGAACTCCTCCTCAGTAGTGAAAAAATAAAAATAAAAATAATAGGTGAGGAGTGTGAATAAAATATGTCCCTAAAGAAAACCTAAACAAATAGCTGAGAGGTGCATGATAAGATGAACTGCATAGCCAGACCCTGTCTCAAAAAGACAAAAAAAAAAAAAAAAAAGATACTCAATATTGCTAGTAATTAGAGAAATTCAAATTGAAATCCCAGTGAGATAATCACATCAGACCAGCAAGAAAAATTATAAAAAGAGTATTAGTGAGGATCTGGAAAAACTGAAACATACATGCTTTTTTTAAGCTTTTAAATTTAATTTTATTCATACATCTTTGTAGTTCGTGTTGTTTACAATCATCTTAGGAACAGTTACATGTGAGACTTACATACTTTTGCTTGTAACTTAAAATGTGCAACCACTGCTATGAAAGACAGCACAGATGTATTTCAAAAAAATAAAAATAGAATTACCATATGATAGCAACCCTACTTCTGAGTGTAAGTCAGAAAGAACTCAAAACCACACTCTCGAGGTTATTTGTAGGCCTATGTTCATGATAGCACTATTCACAGTGCCAAGAGGTAAAAATCAACCTAAGTATCTACTGATGAATGAATAAAGAAAATGTGGCATACACGTACAATGGGACATTATTCATTCTTAAGAGGAAGGAAATCTCATCTTTTAGAACAACATGAATGAACCTGTAGGACAGCACACTGACTGAAATAAGCCAATCATAAGACAAATTGTTTCCAGCTATATGAGGTCTCTAAAATAGAGCACTGCCATGCACCTGCAATCCCAGCTCTTAGGAGGCTGTAAACAGGTGGATCACTACAACTTTGATCTAGTAGTGAGATCCTGAACATCCTATAGACCCTTCCCTAAAATACAAAATAAAAAAATAAAAAATAAATAAAACACTGAAAAAGAATAGAATGGTACTTTCCAGGGTCCAGGAGTAGGGAGAAATGGGGAAATGTCATTTAACTAATAAAAAATTTCAGTTATATAGATAAATAAGTTTCATGAGATGTGGTATACTATATTATATAGATAATTAACAGTATTGTTATGAGGCATGTAAAAAATTAAGGTAGATCTTAGTTTTAGAGTCCTGACCACAAAAAGTTAATTAAGTTGATGAAGAAATTAGTCAGCTCCAGTGGATGAGCAAGGCCACAATTATTGACCACAATGCATTATTAACCCTTGACACAAGAGTGAAACTGGAACTACCCACAATCCCAGAAAGTACATGGGTCTCCCTTCTCGGCAAGGAGGGGCGTGTGCATTGAACAGCCGTGTGCACAGGGCAGGGCGGGGGCCTTCACCTCGTGCTGTCCACTTGTTCCACCTTGCATTATGTTGCCGTATAATTCCAGAAAGGTCAGAAATGGTCAGCAAGCATACTTATGTGCCTCTTGGCTAGGGAGAGTGTGAAATAGGAAGTGAGGAAGCTAGAACAGGGTGTGATTTGAAAGGTTAGCCGTGTGAATAGATATGAAAGGTTATACATTCACTGTGAATTAAAGCCTCCGCTTTGCGTTGCTAGTAATGGCAACATTTCTTTAAGAAATATTTTCTAAGAAGTGTTTTGAGCCAGGCGTGGTGACGCACGCCTGTAATCCCAGCACTTGGGAGGCTGAGGTAGGAGGATCGACGTAAGTTTGAGACCAGCCTGGGCTACAAAAGTGAGCTCAAAAGCCAGCCTGAACTGCATAGTGAGACCCTGTGTCAAAAAAAAAAAAAAAGTATTTTGGAGTTGTCTAACATCTACTGGGGCAAGTTTCATAGACTACCTCACTTAATCTTTCCCTAATCATTTATCATCTCCATGTAAAAGAGGAGGAATCTGAGGTCTGGGGTGTTAATGCGCCACCCCAAAGTCCCAGAGAGCGTGGTAAGGTTGTTGGGTCCAAGTCTCTCTTCTTCTAAGCTTTTACTTTTGTGTGTATCAGAAAAGCCACCTAGAGACAGCTACAGGAGTAAGGCAGGCAGGGTGAATGACAGGACCGTCCAGGTTTGAGAAGAAGAAACAGGTGAAAATAACTGCATTTATTTGGCTTTCATGTTGTTAAGTCTATTGGCACAATTTAGGTACGCATCACTATGGAGAATTTGTAGCTGCCCATGATGTACCGTGATTCCTCTTTGCTCTGCCATTCCCATCCCCTCTTTTCAAGCCTCCTTCCTTCCTCTCCAGGACACAAAGCTCAGTTTTCATGGCATCCTTCTCTTTCCACTTTTTCTTTCCCTTCTTTTCTTTCCCCTCTGTCCTCTCTATTGTCTTTTCCTTTTTTTTTTTTTTTTCTTTTTTGTCCTTTTGAGACAGGGTCTCACTATGCAGCTCAGGCTGGCCCTGAGCTCACTTTTGTAGCCCAGGCTGGTCCCAAACTCACACTGATCCTCCTGCCTCAGCCTCCCAACTGCTGGGATTACAGACGTGCACCACCACGCCCAGCTCTAACTATTGCCTTTTCCTTTCCAACAATTTCTTCCTATTTCACAATATCTACTAAATAAGAACTTATGTTCTTATTTACACTTTCAGTTTTTCACACTAGAGAAATTATAAAATATTTACAAATGTCTGTCTGATTTATTTCCCTTATGATTATGGGATCAGTGTCCATCCATTCAGATATAAATGTTTCAAGTTTTTCTTTCTTTGTGGCTGAGTAATACCCCAAAGTCACATCTTCTTTATCTATTCATTGTTTTATGGGCACTTGGGGTACTTCCGAAATTTAGCTATTACAAACTGTGCCACTATAAACATGGGAGTGCATATATGACTTTGGTATGATGCTTTTAATTCTTCTGGGAAGATACTTAGAAGAAGAATAGGTAGATCAAATGGGGCCTCTAATCCTAGACTTTTGAGGAATGTCTACACTGATTTCCTCAGTGGCTGCACCACTCTACACTCCCACAAGCAGAGGAGAAGTGTTCCTGTTTTCTCATAAATCCAGCAACATGTGTTATTTTCTTGATAATAGCCATTCTTTGCAATGGGATGGAGTCTCAGCATTGTTTTAATTTGCATTTCTCCAGTGACCAGCGATTTTAAACATTTTTTTCATATATTCATTGGCCATTTGTACTTCCTCTTCTGAGAATGTCTATTCATCTCATACACCCATTTTTGGGTTGAGTCTTTGAATATGAATAATCTGATTTTTTTTCAGTTCTTTATATGTTCTAGGTATCAGTCTTTTGTCTGAAGAACATCTGGCATAAGATGTTATTCCAGCTCTGTGTGTTGTCTTTTCACTCTGTTGGTGATTTCTCTTGTTGTTTAAATGCTTTTAATAAGATGAGATCCCAGTTGTTGATTCATTGTAATAGTACCTGTGCAGCTGGGGTTTGTTGATAAAATCTTTGCCTACTGTATGACAGACTTAGCTATTCTGTCTTCCAGCAGAGTTAGTGTTGCTGTTTTAATATTTAGATCTTTGATCCATTTTTTTTAGAATTTTTTTAATTTTTATTTTATTTTTTTCTTGTTTCAGATCTTTTGTTTGTTTATTTGTTTATTTTTATGGCCGGCTCAGCCTGCCCTGATGGCAGGGCTGGCGCAGCATGTGGTGCCAGGGATCGAACCGTGGTCCCTGCAGCAGCCTAAGCTTTCCTAAGCAGGCGCTTTAGACCACTGAGCCATCCTGTCGGGCCCCCTTTGATCCATTTTGAATTTAGTTTAGTGCATAGTGCTAGAGATGGGCCCAGTTTTAGTGTTCGGCATGTGGAAAGTATGCCATTTATTATGGAAGCCATCCTTCCAGTAAATATGCCCTTTGTCAAAAGTCAGATAACCGAGTGCACTGGAGTTGTTTCTGCAGTTCAGAAAAGCTTTAACCTTAGCTAAAACATCAGATATGCAAAACAGAAGTTATCAGTGAACTAAACTCAACCCACGGGCTATCCAGAGGTAACCTCAACTTTATCTAAATCAATACTAAATCATTAAATTGTATCACAGTTAGGGTCACAGTGATCATTTGATCAATGCTTCCATTTTGCAGATACAATTTTTATGTCGCAAATATTGATTGAAATTATAAATATTAATCGTTGTGACAATATTATTTGAGATAGTAATTCTATTTACTTAATGTCTCATGTTTTGAAACAGCACATATATTTGTACAGCAAGATTGGAATTCCACTCCTGCTGGTGGGGAGCTCTGTAACCTTAAACAAGTAACTTAGCCTAAGAACTCAGCTTCTCCACCTGCAAAATGACAGCACTACCATGTGAATTATAATTAATTTTAAGATTAGAAGATTTAAATGAGGAAATTAGAAATTATCAGACACACTCTTTGAAAAGGAACTTAATCAAAGTCTCTGACCACCCTATACCCTCACCTTTCTCTTGGAAGAATTCCCCTTCTTTGATCCTTTAGCTAGCCCTTGTAGAATCCTGTTGATTTCCTCACAAAATTAATACAAACCAGAAACTGGGACTCCTAATTTTGCCTGAAGCAGGTTCCTCTGCTAGATTTCTTTCCTGAGTTGTCACACATTTACGGGGCATGTTGCCTTGTGAAGATCTGAAAGTACACAGTAGGCTCTGAGTCAGGCCCCACTACAGACATTTCATGAGTTGAATGCAGACAGAAAAGTAGAGGTCCTTCATCACTTCCTCTCCCTGCCCCTGCTGCTAAACTCACTGTGTTCCTTCCCACTGTAAACACCAGCTGGGAGAGAAAGTAGGTGATTTGGGTTTAATTTTCTTTAGTTTTATTTGAGGTTAACAGAATCCCACTGCAATGAAAAATCAATACTATATTTGGTCACATAGACATTATTAAAATACCAAGATTAAATAGAACATAGATAATAGTTCATTGATTTTTTATCCAACTTTTTCTAATTTAGTATACAAGAGCCACAATTGCTTTCAACTCACCACACCCTTGAGTGTATTTTACAGCATTTACTGTGAATTTATGTTTCATTATCTCACTGTATTTGTATTTGTTCTATTTGTTTTCCAGACCTATATAAAAAATAGATTTATAAACTTCTTTCTTCTCTTTTTATACCCTCTGGACTTTAATTGAATGCTTTGTTTTAACAATGTCTTCACAGCCTTCAAAGCTACAAAGGCATTCAAAACACTGACTTCTGCTAAAAGATGGAATTTTTCCAGTATAAGTGCATAATGTAGGGCTCTTACTTTAAAATCTGATCATGGTGATTAAACCAACTTCTGACTCTGAGTACCCAATGCTTAAGCATGGCATTATTCAAAAATTTCCAATTCTAGGCTAAATAAGACCCAGATAAGCTCCTGTGATTGACAGTAACATGCTAAAATTCACAGCTGCCAACCTCAATCTCAGATCAGATTCAGGGACACAAAATGAACCTGCGCAATGATTCTCAACCCTTGAGTGTCTTCCGTTTCGAAGGGCCCTCCTTTCCATAAACACAGAGAATAGTGAAGGCCATTACAAAGGAAATGCCAATTATGCCACTAGCAGAAAAGCCATTGGACAATAAACAGTCTGAATAAGTCGCTCTTCCCCAGACAATTCAAAGTAGTTGTTCGTATCAGTTTCCTTATGTAAAGATGTGATTTCATGACTAGCTTTATGCACATGGTGTTGATTTGATGCAGAGAAGCCAAATAATACTAAAATAATGTAAAACTTGGGAATATGTGCAGATATACATATCCAGCAGGCCACTTGCTAAGGTAGGTCTGAACTAGCATACAAGTAGGTCATTGAAAGTCAATGCAAACCAGGGCAGCTCCCCAGGCAGGAAACATTAACCTGCAGGAGGAATCTTGCAGACAAGTGATACATCTTATCCTAGCAACTATATATTTTATTTATGGGTTGATATAATCACAAATATATAGGGAGAGAACTGCTTATAATATGTATGCTTGAGCATACTTTAAAATACAGACAGGAAAAGACTTATGCCTATACATTCTTTAATTCACAGCCTCCATCAGCACCAATTAAAAAAGAAGTCAGAGCTATCTAGTTACAGCTCTAGGGCCTCAGCATAAGTAGTTTCTTATGTCCCACAGCAATATTAAGCAGCTCCAGGTTCCTGCCTCAGTTAATACCATCTGTATGACAGCCAGAGCAGGGCATTGGAGGCACAGAAAGATAAAAGGACTCACATATGCTATCTGGTCCCAAAGAGTCTTGTATCTTGGAACAGAACATAAAGGGGCAGATTTTCCTTCTTGGGTGTCTGCTGAAGGGTGAGCCAATCTTAGGAGGAAAATGTGCTAGACACAGAATATGAGTCAGGAAATAACCTTCAAGATCACCTATTCCACATGCCTCAGTCCCAGCATGTCAGGCCCTGATCGCTGGTAGCCTAGGACTTATATTGGACAAGCAAGCAAGTACAGAGATAGAATGGCGTGTCAGTTAGGGAATGGCCTATACAAGGTGCATCACAGTGACCAGCCATTTCTAAGAGACAAAAGCAACTAGAACTGCAGCAGGAACCTGGTCAACTAAGAAACCGAAGTATACTGGCTTCAGGGTGTGGGGAGGAGATATTTTCGTTACATTTACCCTCCTCCTGGCAAGTCTTTGCTGGGCATATTATATGTGATCTTCTGAGAGAAGGCCCAACTAGAAGCAGTATCATTAGGATTGTCAGTGATGATAGGATGGGTCCTAGCCAAGATCCCCAAGATTATCTTATTACACAGTGTCTTCCTAGGCTGTCTGATCTAGGAGAGGCTCCCAGTGTATCTTGAACACTCATCAAATCTTGGTCAATTGTGTGGTTGATGGTTCTATTTTCTTGAGCAACTGTCCATAGAGTTTAAGGCTAAAAGACATAGCTATCAGGCTGTGGGGAAGCAAGGACTGAGGTAAGCAGAATCCAGGTCAGTTATCAAAAACCCCAGCTAGCCAGGGTCAGGGAAACAGCCTGAAAAGATACAAAAGTCAAGGGCAATTTGTACGGAGCAATCCTGTGAACCCTATACTCAGGCTTTAGGCAGGCATAGACTGATCAGCGTCCAGAGTGGCCACAGCAAGACTTTCAATGTATTATCTCTTTAAAGTGAGCCCTGGAGGAGTGGTCCAGGTAAATTTACCATTGGACCTAAGCCTGGATTTCTGAAACTTGTAGAAGTAGTTATTATGTACCTGGGATATATGTGTGCATAGGAGCATCTGCAGATATAGCTGGTCTCTCATGGTTTCCACATGGTTATGTTTTATTTCTGTATAATCTACCATATGTCTTCAAGTGGGAAGCATCCACTATATTGCATGAGGTTAGGGCCAGTGACAGAGATGCTGGTGCGTGAGCTGGCAGCCGGGGCACACAGGCCAGCCCTGTGGCTTGAGCTTGCAGAATACATGGTGGGAGCAGCTCTTGCTCTCACCTCCCAGGAATAACGGGTCAAGTTTTTCTAGCTGAGGTTGATATTTCAGTGAGTTGGATCCCCAGAGAGGCCTTAGGCCTCTGGATCTGATTAACTTATGTCGCTGATGGCAGTTTTCCAAATAACAGCAGGAAGCAGTTCGCTATGCAGATCATCCCTGAAAGGAGAGTTTCGAGCAAAATAGTTGTGTCCAAGGTTACCACAGTATAGATAGCCTGTAGGACTTCATTCCTAACAGAGCTGCTTCCATCCATAAACAGGATGTAATCAGCATCTGATAGGTCCATTTCTAGAATAGTTCATACCAGAACAGCACGTGGCACCTGCACAGTCAGGTCTTGATTTAAGGTGAGCTTGTCGGCTTTCTTGATCCGGACCATGGCCACCCCAGTGCAGAGGCAGAGTGAGGAGGCAACCCTTAGCGACCAGATCCAAGCATTTGCACAGGTAGGCCACTGGGTGCTCCCAGGGCTGACAGGCTGAGTGAGCATCACAGCCTTGTGAACTTGAGGATCTAGAATTTATAAAAGCCAGCAGCTCGAAGAAACTGCAGAGTTTCTTTTTTATAACCAGTTTCTGACAAATACTGAAGCAGATCTTCTATGCTATACTGGCTGATACATTACGTCAACTTGAGAAGTTTAGAAGTTTAATTGACTCAACAAAGAGCCAGGATTCTTAGTGTATAAACATTCTCATCCTGTGCAAGAGGGGGGCATGCACATTGTGTGAGTTCTACACCCCCAGCCCCAGGGTAGCTTGTTTATACTGTAAGGAGGGGAGAGAGGCTGGCTTCCCTTTGCTCTTCACTATTTTCTGCTGCCATGAACTGCTGCTCTCTGCCATGTGCCACTCTGTCTGGGAACCAGCAGCATATAGAATGAAACGTCCACAAACTGTGAGCTAAATAAACCTTTCCTTCCTTCAATTTGGGCACTGGGTATTTTGTCTCAGCAATGAGGAAAAAATAACTGAGACATAAGGCTTTCCAGCAGGGAGCTTGGAAGTATCATAAATCAGAGATTTTGAAAAAGAGAAACAAGTTTCTGAACCTCTGGGAGGTTATGTCCAAGTCAGTTTCAAAGAGGGGCTGGCTGACAGAAGCAGGTCAAAGGCAGAAGAAGGCATTTTGTAGATCCAGGCAGGTGTACCAGCAGGTAGAGGTGGCAGAAGACTGAGGCAGTATATACAGAGGGCTACCAAGATGACGTTGGAAGCTTGGAGCTCTTGAATTGGCTTTACAGGCAGGTGAGGTGTATTTTAGCAGTTTGACAGTCTATAAACACTTTGCAGTTTTGAAACCTCTGGGTGTGTGGTGGAATTTCTAGCCTGTTGTCAGAGCCTTCTTGAAAATAGTAGGAGAGTTCTCAAACCCTTGTGGCACTTGAGTAACAGTCCAAAAAGTGTGCAGGAGTTAGGAGCTGCATAATGTAAGGTAATGGCTGCCCAAGGTGATCAAGAGTCTGTGAGGCTGATGTGTGGCTGGATGCCTGTTTTGTGTTTGCTGTGACCTTTGACAGCAGCAGAGGTCACAGTGAGTGGCATGGTTGATGGCTAGACCCAGAAGTAAGTCTTTAGTTTATGCCTCTGGGAGGAGATTTTGTAGAACTCCAGGACTGCAGTTATCTGTCCCTGACTGATGCAGGCATCCTCTTTCTCTCAGGGGACAGTCAAGGTTGAAAGTGAGAGGGAGGCTGATTGTCTCAGTGCAAAAGAGATGATCACTTCTAACTTGAAGAGGAAGTCTCCTCTCAGAAGTGGTAGGGTGTCTGGCTTACACAGGAGATGTCCTTCCTGGCTTTAGTCTGGAAGAAGGGGCAAGAGGTAAGAGTTTTGATTGCCCAGTGAGGGTACTGTGGGCTCCTGGGAGGCCACCTGAAGAAGGGAACCCAGCTTGCCTGGTGCAAACCTGTCAGATTTATGAAATGATTGTCATCTGACCCAGGTTGTAGCTTGTGAGAGTTCCTATTTTTTTAATGTGAATGAGCATTTTTTTTTTTTTTTTTACTATCCCTACTCTTTTAACTCACAGCTAGAAGATATGATTGTCTCTAGCAGATTAGATCTTCTTATGGATATCAGGTGTGTTTTTTTTTTTTTTTTTTTTGTTTTGTTTTGTTTAAATCAGACTTCTGGGAAACAGTGGTTACTGGTATTTCTGCTCCCCCCCCCTTTTATGTTTTTGAAAGCACTTGACTGGTAGGTGTTAAATGGTGTCGTCTGACCAGGTTAGGTGTAGCTGTGAAACAGAAGGTTCGGGAGGACCTCTGTGACCTTCTGGCAGTGATTGTCTGGAAGAAGTTCAGTTGACTGGAAATAGACAAGTCAGAAGCAGGAGTGAGGCAATGGGTGTTGGCAATAACTGCAGCAGCCAATGAGGCTGCTAAGGCAGAATTCTCAGGAAGAAGGGGCCTCTTTTTCATTTTTTTTCCCTTTGAGATACAGGGATCAGTTTGTTTTCATTTTTAACTGTGTAAAAGCCCTTTTTCCTACAGCCAGGGACTGTGGATGTTGACTATAATTAATGCTACTTCTGGCTCCCTACATGAGTACTGTGTACTCAAGAATGGTGTGACAGACAAAGGGTGAGTACCCCTCAGAGAGAGACCATTCAGATGCCTGCCTGGCCACACCCTTTGAGGGAACTTAGGTATGACTTAGCTAAGCAGGGTGGAGGCCTCTGTTGTGCCTTGTGTGGATCACCTCTCAGGGAAGGACTCACTCAGCCACAGCAGCCAGGGCTTCCCAGTCTTGGTGCACAGATGGAGCAGCCTATTGCTGATGCAGCCTGTGCCACCCTCTCACACATTCATTCAGCAGGCACTCAGAGATTACACATTCCAACCCCTCTTCCCTTGAGGGTGGTCTTGATCAAGCCCTTCTTCTGCTCAAACTGAGCAGGATTGGTAGACTGGCTAACTGGGGTTCCCTGGGAGTCCTACTGGAATTAGACTAGGCAGGCAGGCAAACAGACAGATTGTGTCCTCCTCCCTTTGGGGTCCAGGATGAGCTGCTTGACTGGGGAGTCAGGAACCCTCTTGCAGACCTCCAGAGGGACTCGAGAAACCTTGAGGGTGTTTTTTCCAATCCAGAATAGGAGAGGTCCTTGCTCCATCAGCAAGGGCCACAACCACAGCATGGTTGGTCTTCCTAGTTGACACACCATAGCAATAGCAAACAAAAACAGCAAAATAGCACCCAAAATTTGGAGGCAGGTTTATTTATGTCAATAGGCAATGATTAGGATCATCACCAGAATGCCAGGCCCTACTCTCTGGTCATCTAGGGTTTATATTGATAAGCAAGCAGGAAGTACAGAGAAAATGGCTTATCAATTAAGGAGTGGTTTCTACAATGTGCATCACAGTGACCAGTCATTTCAGCCATGCATCAGAAGCAACCAGAACTGCATCAGGAGCTACTACCTGAGAAACTCAGACACTGAGATATACTGGCTACAGGGGCAGCATTTTCTGTTACAAATTGAGCTTATGAACCAAGATATCACTGTAAATAGTCTCTGAAACTAGGCTGGGTAGGGTTCAAAGCTCAGGTGTACCAGCTGAGGCAAATTTCCTAAATTTTCCTATCAGTTCACTCATTGATACAATAAAAATAGTAAAGTCCTCCAACTGTCTTTTCAAACCAAGTGTTTCATGATTCACCTAGTGGTAAACTGGACCAGAACTAGACTTATTTGGAGGCAAAGCTTGAAGTGAAGTAAGATGGTGCCATACTTTGTCAAGCTTTATTCCTTGGCAGCTGAGCTCCTCACCAGGGTGCAGTGGAGGGTTTCTAACCCAAAGGTGAGACCTCTGGCTCTGGATCCTCTGCTGCCCTGTGCTCCGTGAAAAGCCTTCTTCTGGTTTCACTTTTCCAGGCTCGCATCTCCTCTGGTCCACCCAAAGCAGCAGGTTACGCCAGAGTTACCCCATGGACAGCTCTTCCTTGCAGACAAAAGGAGGCACAGAGCCCCTCAGAGCTGAGGCTGAGGCAAGCATCTCTCCAGATGGACTCTGACAGCTCCTGTTGGCTAAGCTACAGCATTAGGCATTTCTTGACTCCTTTCTTTCCCTCACTAAATCAGAAAAGAGGCATCACAAAAGAAAGAGATTCAGCTATCGCTTAGTCAGTCCATAATATTCGCATAATTTTTTTAAAAAGTGGTATCTGAGAACGACTTAAAGAAAAAAGCTACATGACAGTGCAAAAAAATCTTCTAGACAGGCTTTGTAAAAACTTGCTCCATGAGAGGTGGATTTAACTCCTAGTCGTCATCTTTTTCTTGTACTCCTGAGTAGTTTCGAATTGGGATTCTCCTTTCTCTCTCGATGTCTCCACCTCAGCATCAGTGTCCTTATTCTTTCTGAAAATTAATTGGGGGGATCCAGACTGGCTCTTTTGGGTACATGGAGAAAACACTTGGCTTGGGCACCTGATCAAATACAATCTCACAATGGCTGGAGCAAGAAGCATGATGGGAGGGAGCAGCAAGCTCAGAATAAACACTGACATCTTCCACTGTACCACTCCACCATGCTTCTCTGAGGACAGGACAGTTTTTAATCAACAGCAACCATCTTAGGTAAATGCCATGGGATGAGGCTAAGTCATTAGATTTAGCACTTTGGTGAACACAGATAGCAAATCCTTTGGGAGTGTATGCTGGGAACATGGGGGTGGAACCAAGGAAGGAGTTGCTCAAAGGTAGGGCAACAGGTTACAAAGAACGGCTTCACCCTTCCCATAGTTCCCTGAGTCTTTTTCAGGCAGTCAGAATCCTCCCATAGCACTGCTGGCCTGGCAGAGCTGTGTGACTTTT
Organism: Myocastor coypus; assembly: GCA_004027025.1. Classification (NCBI taxonomy): domain Eukaryota; kingdom Metazoa; phylum Chordata; class Mammalia; order Rodentia; family Myocastoridae; genus Myocastor; species Myocastor coypus. The sequence goes on along the minus strand of PVJA010007374.1, from coordinate 40,968 downwards.
TCTCACCCTGAGATCTTCTGTCCTCAATTGAAGCGCATGACAATCTATTCCACATGCAACAAACAGTCCTTGAATGTCAACTGTGTGCCAGGTCATGAGGTAGGCACTGGAAGAAGACAAAGAAACACAGCCTTGTCTTTGAAAGATTCAAGATTTAACACTTCCCACTGCACAGGCAGTAATAGCAAACCCTGTGGAGCATTCAATGATACAAACAGCCTGCTTTGGCATGAGTGCCATAGCTTCACCACCACTGACCTGGCAGTACCTGAATAACATAGAACAACACTGATACTCGAAGTGGGTTCCGTGGAGCATGACATCTGGCAGATGAGGAAGCGGTAAGGAACAGGTGCCTTTGAAAACTACTACTTACTTCATGCTGTTTAGAAAGGACTTAGCAACAGGGAAATATGCTTAGCTCATACTTACTTGGACCCAGAATCTATCAGGTAACTTGCCTTTGTAACCTTACAGCGCTTGTTTACCATACGACATACTTTGGGAGCTACCCCCCGCATAATTTCAGCTAGGTATCTGGCCATCAGAAGTAGGAGGATGTTACATAAAGGCAGTCTGGTTCATCCCTTCTCTGTGCTGTGTATGATGGCTGAGGGCTTGTTCAAAGGGGAAGAAAAACCTGTTGGCAGTAATTAGAAACACATTGTTTCATATCTGATCCTGGAGTCTAGGACATGTTATCAGACTCCTAATTGTTTCTGCAAAATTCATCCTTTAGCTCACTTATTTAACAAATATATGCTGAGTACTTGTTATGGAAGCAACTGCATTGAAAACATTGCATCTTGTCATAAAGAAACTTGAAATCTTCCAAGTAGAGAGGGAAAATCCCAGTCAATTGCTCATAATTCAAAGTGTCATGACTAAGAGACCATGACCCTGGTTTTCCAAGGACAACAATCCATACCTGTTGTCCTTACATGACATGTGCAAATGACCCTTTCTCTCTTGTGTCATAGTTTTGACAATAGATTTCATGGACCCTCTGGTTATAATGGGTGCATGTATTAGAATATCAGAGCAAAGAGGTTCAAGAAAAGCTTCTCAGAGGATCTGATACTTCAATATCTGATACTTCTGGTGGCCAGAAATAGAAATAGAATCTGTACATAAGTGGAAGAAACAGCAAGTGAGGAGATTGAATGAAAGGCAAGCTTCAGCAGTGCATTTACTTTGGTGAATACAGGTCTCAGAGACCAGTTGAACAAGGCTAAGTAGTTGAGGCACCTACTTTCTAAGGACCTTGAGAACATTTTCATGGAATTATTAGCAGGGAAGTACCGTGATCTTATCAGATTTGCAGATGAACTGCTCTGGCAGTGAGGTGAGCCACTTAGCAGAGCCTCTGACCCAAGGAGAACACTGTATGATCTCCCCAAGGGGCAGGACACTGGTGTCTAGGTGGAAACAGTAACTCTGTATTGGATAGAATGGGTGGAAAGTTGTTGCTGCTAGTGAGACATAACATACTGCTATTATTAGTCTTTTGTATAAATATACAATATCATATATACATACATATATATATATATATATATATACATATGATATCCCAGTTTACTATGCTTGTTGGTATTATATACATATAAATAGCCATATTGGTCTGGAAACATTAAATTTCATTTTCCCATTTATACAGAGGTAACACACTGTATTGAATATGTAAGGTCTTGTCTATGTGGATTTGATTGTAGAAACTAATAAAGTATTATATAAAAAATAATGGATGGATGGATGGATGGGTGGATGGACACATGGGTGTAAGGATGCATAGACACACGAGTATAAGAACATGGATGGAGAACCCTCTGGAAGGTATAGTAGATTTGGTGACTGATTGGTATGATGGGGAAGAGAAAAGAAAGAGCTGACGGTCAGGGCAATGTTTGAGCATGCAGCTGAATGATAGTTTCCAATGAGACAAGGAAGTGAGAGAGGGAGGGTGAAGCAGGCCTGGGGAAGGGGAACAGTAGCTTGAGCCAGAATTAATGCAGCAGGACCTTGCTGTGTCTCTGAGAGTTCTTGGTCATTGCATAGCTTCCATGTTGGAAGAAGAAAGACAAAAGAACATTTTTTTAAATGACTCAGAAGCATTCTTGAAAATGAATGAAACAAAAAGCCAAGTCAAAGCATACCAGAGCAACCTTGTTACTGGCACAGTGAATCACTGGCTGCCATTGTTTGGGAGGCAGTGAACTGGGCGTCCAGCACCAAGCTGCTGTGTTCAGCATCACAACAAGGCGGGTATAGACAAGGTCCCTATCTGCACATCCTTCCCTCTAACCCTCAGCATGAGCTCTTGGCATCCAGTGTTTGCTACCACGGACAGCCCAGCCATAGATCACCAGTTATCACGTATCAGTCACCTCTCAATCAGAAGAGGGTTTAAAATCTAATGGTATACTCTCTGACAAAACAAAACAACAAAGGTGGGATATAAATAAAGGACCATTTCATTGCAAAAAAGATAGATGATAGGTAGATAGATATTAGTATAGATATATAGCTACTTTCTCTTAGTTGATTGAGAAGAAAGGTTTGTACTAACATTGTTTAAACAAGATATGTCTGCATCTTGTCCTCTGAATAACTACTACAAAGGCAACAATATGCAATGTATTAATTATTTTAACTATCCTACTAATCTGTTTTGAAAGTGTTTCATTGCTATTTTATCTTTTTTCTCATGAAAATTAATTCCCAAAACTCTAATAGATGATCTGGAAGCTGTTCACCAGCTCCTGGAGTCATCCACCAGCCACATCCACTTACTTGCCACTGCTGCCCTGAGTACCAAACATCCCTGGGGCCATTACACCTGTGTGGAAAGGTCCAAGATAATGGGATTTGCTTTGTTTTTGATCCAACGATATGAGAGCTTTAATTTATCACAGTAAAGGCCAAGCAAATATCTCAGCAGACTAAAGAGCCTTCTTAAGCAGGTACAGGGACCAGGATTCAATCCCCCCCCATGCTGTGCCAGCCCCAACCCACTCTCACTCCTACACCTACCCCCCACCCCCACCCCACATGCTGAGACAGCAAATAAGACTTGGCATGGTGGTTCACACTTATACTCCCAATACTTGGGAGGCTGAAAACAGGAGGATCACTATGAGTCTGACCTGTTTAGTGAGACCCTATACTAAAATGCATTTAAAAAAAAAAAATATCACAGTAAACACTGGATCTTCCAAGGTGATTTTTGAGCCTAATTGAGAATTGTCCAGTCATGCTTGTCTTTAGATTCTGGGCTTTAAAATGTGCTAACATTATTCATCTTGGTCAAAGTGTAAGAAATGAAAGAGACCACATTACTGTAGGCATCCTACACTTTCTAAGTAAACCACAAGAAAAATCACTGTGTGAGGTTTCCCCACCAGTTGGGCTCTGGCGGGTAGACAGTGCCACTGCACAGGCTGCCCTGTCCACAGCAATCTTGCAACCGTCTCGTCTCCGACTAACTGGGTCAGTGACAGGCTGAACCCCAATCCTAGAACACTATCTGAAAATGTGGTATTTGCCCCCTAAAGGCTACCTGCTATATAGCCCAGAAAGCCAACCTTTGCATACAAAGCAAGAATTTTTTCCATACCTTGATCTCCAAAGTCAAGGTGACTCTTTTAAAGAGAGTTTAGAAAGAACTTGTGGTCCAGAAGATGCAAGCTGAACCTGAACAATATACTGAAGAACAATATACTTACTTTTTACTTAGCAAAGTCTCAAGAAACCTATGGGCATTTGGATTTTATAAAGTGTGATGTGTTCTTTGGTTTTTGCTATAATGGGAGCCTAAGCTTAGCTTTTTTCCCCCATGCTCTTTCTGTGTATAACTGGAATTACAATCATCATAATCAATCATTTAAGCAAACAAAAATAATCATTTGAAAGCTATTTTCCATAAGCTCTTTAGTTCCCAATTCACTACAATTCTGTTCAGAAGGAAATGTTCCATTTTTTGCCTATTGTAGTACTGTCAGCAGTAGAAGCAGTGATCAGTTCTCTCCATATAAAATTAATTCCATTTCAGCCTTTCTGAATAAAAACAAATCAATCAAAAGCTCAAGATTTTTTTTCCAGGAAGACACTTTTTTGGTACAAACCAGAATCTACTGCAAATGTAACACCATCCTAGTTACACTTAAAGCTAACCAGCTGGTATAATTTTGAGCCCTTCTTGAAAAATCAAATAGTTTAATTTTGGAAAAAATTTTAACCTTTAGAGTATTCTTTGGAGTCCACTTTAGATGAACACTGCCCTTAACTCAGACCATTCCTAATTAGAGTGTAAAGGTCTTTAGGTACGATGATTCTATAAACCAACTCAATATTATTCTATTACCACTGATGAACAAGGTGCCGAGCAGGAAATAGGAAAATGACTTACTGCCTGCATGAATAGCAGTGTTGGGAATTTTTCCAAATCCTAAGGACATAGCTATGTAGTCAGCTCCCTCACTGCTTGGGCAAAAGCTGAGAAAATCTTCAAGGACAACAGGCAATCTGCTATAGGTTCTTCTTTCAACCTCAGTAACCTATGAATCACAGAAACGAGACACACACACACAAAAAGTCACAGAAGTCATTTACAATGGCAGCTCTGGAAGAGAAGCTTCTAGAATATAAGGAGGGGTAAAAGAATTTTTATTTATTTCTCCATCTGTTTATATCAGCCTTTCATGTCTCCCTGTACCATGCTACTACCTGAGTCATCAAATAAATCAGAATTTACTTTACTAGTATGCTTTGAAACTGGCAAACCATGTATGTGAGTTGACCAAGTTAAGACCAAGCACAAAATAGAAATGTTACCAGTCTTGCCACCTGCTCTGACCAGTGCTAACTGTCACTCTAGAGCTGCCTTGCTGGTCATTGCTGAGTCTCCCTTGCTGAGAACCAATTAGTCCCCATTCCACACAAGTCCAAGTTGTAGGACAGAGAAGGTCCTGAGATCCTGAGAATTTTGCTGATGCATACCTCAGGGGATCCAGAAATAGGAGAGCCTCATTTTGTTTTCAGATGCCTAAGGGTGTGGGCTACAGCATCCCAGAGGTCACTTGCCTTGGCACCAGCTTCACAGTCTGCCAGACATTCAGAAGTCTACTTCTAAAGAGGTCAGAATTAATCCAAGTTACTGCTCCCGAGAGAGACACCAGAGGCGATGCCATGTTGATTTCCATCCGTAATCATCAAAATCTGCTGTGACTGTTTTTTTTTTTGTTTGTTTGTTTTGTTTTGTTTTTTGTTTTTTTAATGCACTTAGGACAGGGAATAGGGTGTACAGGGTCTCATTACATAGATCGGACTCGTAGTGATTCTCCTGTTTTCAGCCTCCCAAAGTGCTGGGATTACAGTGCTCCCCCGGGGGCGGGTCCAGTATGGCATGCTGGGGATTTGACCTCAGTCTCTGGGCTTTGCTGAAGCAGGCATTTTAGTCTGAGCTATCAACCCAGCCCACTGTGACTATTTTTTAGATACACTTAGATACAGATCTATGTCTCAGAACGGGCAAGAAGTAGTGGGAAAAAATAGCAGTCCATGGCACCAAACAAAGGCAGCTCTAGCATGAGCAAGAGTAAAGTCCCAGCTGACCTAAGGTTAGGAGGGAGAAGGGATGGCACCAGACAGGAAACACTAGTAGTCTGCGGGGACCCCAGGTACCTCTTTTGTTTTTCCAGAACTGGAGATAGAACTCAGAACCTTGCACTCGCCAAGCAGGCACTTGTGCCCCTGAGCTATCTCCCCGACTCCCAGGTACCTCTTATACAGAGAACACCTCAGACAAAAATTTCAAATTTCAAAAAGTCAGATTTTACAGCAGTTCTCAACCTGTGGGTCTCAGCCTCAGCAGGGGTCAAACAACCAACACACAGGGGTCACCTAAAGCCATTCCAAATCATAACTATAGCAAAATTACAGTTTTGAAGTAGCCACCAAAATTATTTTTTGGTTCGGGGTCACTGCAACATGAGGAACTGTGTTGCGGGGTCAGGGCATTAGAAAGGTTGAGAACCACTACAAGGGCTCTGATCCTTAGCATCAGGCTTCTATGATCTTCCAGAAGCCAACAGAAGGAGCACGGGACAGCTTGCCTGGTGGGCTCCAAGATCTCAGAGATGTCACCAAGCCTCTGTGTCCATCAGCATTATGAGATGGGCCCAGTACCTCACCCAAGCCCTGACTGAACCTGCTCTGTGTCTACCCACCACCACCACCACCTCCACGGCACACCAACACCCTCCTTCAAAAGTCGAGGGCACTCAAAATCAGCTACAGAAAAAAAAAAAGAAGCTCAATTAGAAGAAAATGATAACAACCAACATTCAGTCAGCAGATGGCATATGGAATATGAAAATTCCCCCAGTTTCTAAAATCATCAGATTTTGAATGACCTTGACCTCTTTTTGGCTGGTTGAAAGAAAAGAGATCTGTCAGCTCTGGGTGTATTACTAACTCCAAAATCCAGCTACCCTTGGGTTCTGCTTTATAAACCACAGCTCATATTTCCTCAGTTGTTTTATTCCTGAAATTCTCAACACACCAGTTTGTGAATTAAATCTCAAAACTGTAATAGAGAGAAAGCAAGTGGGTGAGGGAGTCTAGTTCTTCTCACAGGTTCCTCTCCTTTTCTTTGTCCTCCAGGATCTAGGGTCAGAGGAAGCCAAAAATATTTTTTTTTAAATCTCATCTTTGCAAACAGAAATCTCCTACAAACCCCCATGGAGAAAAACCTTTTCATATTAAACTGTGGTTGGTCCTGCTCCCAGCCCAACCCCCATGAGCCATACTCCAAGCTTCCAACTCATTTTCACCCATTGGTCACTAGCTTCAAGTGCAAATGATGCCAAAGCTGCCTCAGAGAACAGAGCCAAGTGACAGGAGGTCCCTGTGGTGACTCTCTCTGAGGTGAAGGACTAGGTCAGGATGTGCCAAGCTTCAGGGCGTTGGGGCTGATGGCCTGGGAGCAGCATCTTAAGTGCACAACTTGGTGCTTCACTTCCTAGCCGTGCAGCCACCGGCTGGCCGACATGCCTCACTGTGTCTCAGTTTCCCCACACATAAAATGGGGATAACAATCAAGCTATGGCCTAGAATGTAAGGAGATAATTCATACAAATGCCTAGCACAGAGTTTCCCTTACGCTTCGTGTTTAATAGATGCTAAACACCATTAATGTTGCAATTCTGAGCCAAAAGGTCAGAGAAGTAGGATCTAGCTGTTTCTGTTAACAATTTAAATCAAAAGCCAAAAGATACTGCAGAGAACTGAGGGCCAACCACAACAGGAAACTCATTTATAGTGTAGAAGGGACTGTTCCTAGGGCCCTATTCTTGGCTAATCAATAAGAACCTTAAAGGTATCCGAAACTTCATGTAGATCCAAAGGAATCCACTGTCGGAATTCCTTGCTGTGTCAGCAGAAAGCTTTGCTGAGCTCAGCAGCTGCCTTGAGTGATCTGCTAAGAGCATTGGCTCCTGGGTAGACCTTCCCACCACTGCCGAGCAGCCCCATGGGCTTCTAGGGATTTTAAAGAAATATTTAGGTTGTTAGGAGATTATTTAGCCATGAAAAGTCTATAAAGTAGAGCTGGAAATCTCTTAAGATCCCATTTTCACTACCAAATTCCACTTACTTCCTCATATCCCCGGTAGGACCGGAAATACCTACAGAGTGATCTTATTTCTGAGCAGTGGCCAATACTTGCTGCCCTTCGCCATCACTGAGCGGTAGAGAGATATAAATGAAGGAGAGCTCCATCCTGGAACATTTCCGTAGGAATTCTACCTGAAGGCCGTGATCAACCCAGCCTTCCAATCCCTGAGGGTGCTTTCTAGCTGGGTTTCAAAACCAGGCCATGTGCTAAATTCCACTGAAATTTCTAAAACTGGTATGAAATGAATCTTCTTGCCCAGAACTCCCAGGCTGGGTTGGTTATTAACAAGGGAAAAGAACAATTATCATTTGAGACTCCCAGTGCCACTTTGTGTCACTTTAAAGAATGAATAGACTTCCAGCTCTCTGTTCACAATTACAAAGCAGTGGCAAATACTCCTGGATGGAAGTTTTCATTTAGGAGAGTGAAAGTGTATAATGACTCAGTGCTTTCTCCTCCTTTTCTATGGCAGGACAGCTCCTGCCCCCAGTTTGGCTTGAATCCAGGTCTATACCTTACAATAAAAGGTGGCGGAACTGTTTATTAAAGTGAACACAAAAACACCCAAAACAAACTCACCAGAACATTTCTTGTTATTTTTACAAAGCAAGAATAATTTTCTTTCTAGTCATTTTATTTCAGCAAAAGATCATATTTGTTGATGCCAATAAAATTTTGCGTGGCTTTACTAGGAAGTACTATTTCTATTCTCTCAGCACAGTAGCTTCTTTCTTTCATTTTTTTAAAGACACATTTATTTAGCGTCATGATCAGACTGTTACATTTAGCAATCAACAGCATGGGTGCAAAAAAAACGACTACATTAAAACCCTTTGTTGGAACGCTTTACATTTTCCACAGAACAGAAACTAAAATAACCTGTTATACAATTAGACATAAATACCGTCCTTGAGGTTTTTGTCCTTATGTGTGAGTATTGTCTAAAACATGTCTTCTTTGTAGCAGCTAGGTCCTGTCACAACTGTGCTTGGCTGAGTTCACAAATCTGTTGTAACCTATAGCTTCCCTGTCACTTCTCTGGCTCTCCTCTCCTAAGCTTTGTTTCCTGGAAGTGTTTAAAACCTTCTGTCACTGCCATAGCTACTGCTGCTGCTAGAGCCACATAGCCATCTTGATTTCATGGCTTGGTAAAATATTGGCCTCCACCACCATAGCACCCAGAGCTTCTGCCTCCAAAGTTTCCTCCCTTCATAGGCCCAAAATTTGAAGACTGACTGTTGTAGTTGCCACATTCGTTATAGCTTCCACCACCTCCATAATTGCTTCCATCATTACTAAACCCATTGTAGCCATCTCCACTGTCACTATATCCACCCCCACAGTGGCTGCCACCAAAGCCACCTCGACCACTGAAGTGCCCTCCATGACTGAAGCTGTCATTGCCAACAAAACCACCTCCATGACCACCACCAAAATTTCCAGAACCACTCTGACGTCTTTGGCTAGATGAGGCACTAACCATCTCCTGCTTCGACAGGTCTTTCCTCATTTCACAGTTGTGGCCGTTCACAGTGTGGTATTTTTGAATGACAGTCTTGTCCACAGAATCATGGTAATCAAAGGTTACAAAAGCAAAGCCCCTCTTCTTCCCACTGCCTCAGTCGCCCATAATTTCAATCACTTCAGTTTTTCCATATTGTCCAAAATAACCTCATAGGTGATGTTCTTCAGTATCTTCTTTAATGCCACCAACAAAGATCTTCACTGTTAAGTGGGCACCTGGTCTTTGAGAATCTTCTCTTGAGACAGCGCTCCTTGGTTCCACAACGCTTCCATCCACTTTCTGTGGCCTTACATTCATGGCTGCATCCACCTCCTCCACAGTGCCATCAGTGACAAACCCAAAGCCTCTGGAACGCTTGGTGTTTGGGTCTCCCATTACCACACAGTCTGTGAGTGTTCCCCATTGCACAAAATGGGGACTCAGACTCTCATCAGTTGTTTCAAAGCTCAGCCCTTGGATGAAGAGCTTCCGTAGCTGTTTGGGCTCCTTGGGAGACTCTGACTTAGACATGACGGCAGTAGGAACACAGACTAACGATGCTTCCTCTGCAGTGTCCACCAGCAGAAAGCTAGCTCCTTTCAATCTTTCTTTTTCCAGTCCTTTCTTTCTTAATGTATTTGCTACAGGATCTCACTACAAAGATCGGACTCAGTGATATTCCTGCTTTTAGCCTTCCCAGAGCTGGGATTACAGGTGTGTATCACCATGCCTGATCTCTGCTGCTGGCTCAGAGCACCCAGGGAGCAGGACTAGAGCATCATGTGGTGCTGGGGATCGAACCCCGGGCCCCTGTGCTTGCATAAGCAGATGCTTAGTCAGAGCACCCTGCTTTCTTTTTTTGTCTTTTTTTTTTTTTTTTTTTTTTTTTTTTTTTTTTTTTTTTTTTTTTTTTTTTTTTTTTTTTTTTTTTTTTTTTTTTTTTTTTTTTTTTTTTTTTTTTTTTTTGGTCTTTTTGGGACAAGGTCTCATTATGCAGTTCAGGCTGGCCTTGAGCTCACTTTTGTAGCCCAGGCTGGTCTTGAACTCTCACTGATCCTCCTGCCTCAGCCTTCCAAGTGCTGGGATTACAGGCATGAGCCACCACACCTGGTCTCCCACACTGCTTTCTGAGCAGCCATCTGAGTTCTGCCCTTGAGATGACGTGTGGATGAGGTGGACGAAAGGCGGGCCTTTCTCTCCTGTCATACCTGCTATTCTCTCAGATGGAGTGAGGCAGGAGAGAGGAGTTCTGCTCTCACTCTGCAAGAAGTCAAGGCCCTAAGTAGTGAAGACTTTGATCTGGGGACTAAAAGCATCTTATCCAATCACAATTTATCTCATCTTGAACGTCAAGAGTCAAGAAGTTTTCCAAAGTGGCTGAGGAGGACGGAAGGGACAAGGCTTCAGCTTTCAGGGGAGGCACACAGGTGTGCCCAAGGGGCCAATTATCTGTGATACCCAATCTGAGGAGGAAAGCTCGGCCTGCCAAGCACCCACCCACTCCAGCGACTTTAGATGCTGCTGCTGAGTTTTTCAAAATTGTAGATGGCACCCTGGACTGCCTAAGATCTGAGGGCAGGGACCTGGGCCCCTTTTATTCATACCAAACATTCACAACAAACCTTCCAGTTTCAGCCCTCATCCTCACTGAAATATGCCTGAAAGCTGCTACATATGCAGCCCTCCATGGCCACCTCTGAGGTTTTAGTCACAGAGGACTTCCTCCTGGCCCCTCTGCTGTGACACAGTCTCTGTTAAAATACAGACTTGCTTTGGTGATCCTGAAAGGGAGAGAGGGATTTCCCAAAAAGACAAAGTAAGGAAAGACACTAAGGACATGTAGGAAAAAGAAGAGTCTGTAAAGAACCTAGAGGGTGTGACGCACCAGGACTTCAATCCTGTCTTCTGGGTGGATGGGTTTTCTAGTGCCATCCACAGAGGTTCTTGTACTTGGGTGGAATGTGTGGAAGAAGCCCAAGATGAGGAAACTGAAAGAGAACACCCCTGGTTCATGATGCAGGCAGAAGAGCACTGCACCGCAAGAAGCACAACATGAGACAGAGTTACAAATCCTAGACAATGGTAAATAAAGCACCAATAGAACTCCAGAGGCACAGAAGTTATAGGACAGCTATATCTGAGGGGATTTAGGGTTTCCAGGTGCTGAAGTGATTAAAAACAAAAGCAAAGACTACTCAAGCAGAAGGAACAGCACATGCAAGGGCCCAGAGACACAGTGAAACAAAATGCACACGGAAATCAGGCTTAGTTACATTTATCACAAACTAATACTTGGGAAAGCCTTGTGTGGGGAGCAAGGCCAGAAGGCAAGTGGGGTGGCGAGGCGGGGGTGCTCACTGCTGACTGAGTATCTCACAAGAACACAGCCAGCCAAGACAGAAGCCACTGGGCTCCTCACCAGACAACACAGTCACAACAACCATGCCTTTTTGTGTCAACTTCTTCTCACAATCAGCAGGGTCCACTGGTAGTGAGGATGCTCAGTGCACACAGGCCTATTGTTAAGGTGCAGGATCCGAGTACCGAATCTGGATCCACAGAGATGTAAACAGAAGGGCCCTACAGAACAAGTCCACACCATTCATTTTGTAACTAGACCTTGGTGCTGCCTCTGCTGCAAAAATGGCAACAGAATTTTCTCAGGTCATAGAACCTATGCTCCTCGAGTCAATCAGTCTCAGAGCATTAGGGCTAGAGGGAAAACCTTGCAGTTATGTGCTCTCCCTCCTCCAGGAAGCTTGTTGGCTCCACTTGGAGCTACGCATGCCACAGGGGCTTTTGGGGAAGTGACTTGCACACTGTGTGTGATGACCTTCAATGAGTCATTTCTACAGCTTGGAGCCAGTATTTTTACTCTGAAGTAGAATGGACTGCTAAACAGAATGAGGACACCTAGTCTGAAAATCCAAAATTGAAAACATCTGAAATCTGAAATTTTTTGGCCACAGTGCTATGCCACAAGAAAAGCACACCTGACCTCATAGGATGGATCATAGCCACAACTAAGATGTACTAAAAACATGATGTAAAAGATTACCTTCAGGCTATTTGATAAGGTACATATGAAACTTAATACATTGCATGTGTAGACTCAGCTATATCATCACGCTAAGTTACACATAAATACTGTACACCAAAATTTTTAAAATATTGAAATCCAAAATACCCCAGTTCTGAGCATTTCAGAAAGGGAATATTTGGTCTCTGTTAGTCAGAATGGGACGGTGATACTGAGCTAACAAACATCTCCAAACTCTTAGGGCTCACCCAGCAGACTTGTATTCCTCCCTTACATAAAGGCTGCTAAGGATATGGGTAACTCTAGAGCAACTATCTTCCTCAAGGTAACTAACTCAGGCACCCAGACATTGACCTGAGGCCTTCTTGGCTACTGTAAGGGGACACCAAGCTACAGTGTCACCTGCTGACTTCTTGCGTTTCTAAGGAGAAAAGATGCTAGTCACTCATGAGTATGACACATTGGCCAGAATTAGTCATATTACCAACCTCACTTATCTCAACATTGCCAAGACTCCTGCTCTGAGGACCTAAAAGAGAAGGAGACGTAAACATTGGTAAACACTGGCTAGCTGTGTCCACAATGAACAGAACAGAAGACAGAAGGGACAGGATGGCATTGGATAGAATGGAATGGAACAGAATAGAACAGACCAGAATGGAACAGAACAGAGCAGAATAGAATAGGTTTCAAGTATACCACAGAAGTAATTTTAGTTTTATTTATCTTTGCTTGAGCAGATACTGAGTCATGTGCTGAGCAAAGCATAAACTGTACCTCTAGTTGGGGCTGAAGATGAAAAAAAAAACCTTGAAATTGACTGCATCTGAGAGAAACAAAATGTGCCTGGAGAGAAGATATTACTTATGACATATGGCCCTGTAACAGCAAAGGATTCTCCTTTGTGTGTCCTTAAAGAAAATAGAGTGTCTAAGATTCCCCAAACAATTTTCATTCCATAGCTCAAAAATAACCTCATGTCACCTGTAACAAACTCAGTGGGTTGCATCAATATTGAATGTGTATTTAAAAAAAATTGAGTGTGTGTGTGTGCATGTGTGTGTGCGTGTGTGTGTGTGTGTGTGTGTGTGTGTGTGTGTGTGTGTAAACTTTGTCTTCCTCAGAAAGCAGTAGGGAAAGCATCCTACTAAGGAGTTCACTGGAGCAAGAGGTCAAGAAGAAAGTGCCCATAAAGTGTGGAAAATTTAGAAAGTGGCCTCAAAGACAACCAAGGTCCTAGGAAACAAATATAATGAGAAAGCGCTGCTCTAAGGTGACATTAAAAGCCTGAGGCCTAGCAGGAGAACTTCCACTTCTAAGCTGGCACCTCACTTCAGTGGAAACACGGTCATTCCTAGGAGAGGACCTTGCTCCTGTGAGGACCTCACTGAAATCCCATAAGAAAGTGTGACAGCAGTCATTTAATGAGCAGAGCCTCCCTGCAGACCTCAACAAGGAAGAAAAGAAGAGCACGAGCCTTCAGGGAGAAGCTTGGCAATAACGTTCTCAGGGCTCCAGCAGCCAGCAGAAGAAATATTATAGCCCTGCAGGGCATGTAGTAGATATAACATGAGTAAATTGACTGAAATATATTTCTAATACTTATAACTCCTCAAGAGACGCAGAGGAAAAATGATAACTCTAGCTAGCATCTACTGAGTGTTTTCTATGAGCCCAGAAAGCTATGAAAATTTGGGTCTATTTTTAATCTAATTTAATTCTCTTCTCTACCTGGTCACTGTTGTGACTTATTTCCATTTTACAAGGTGCAAAGGGCTCAGGAAATTTTGAATAGTCACAGATAATGTATAACAGAGTTACTGTTCAAGCCAAGCCTGTCTATATTTATTACTACTACAGAAACCATAAATAAGCAGAAGGCTTGAGATTCTTCAGAAGTGGTAAGGCATTACGAATTAAATTGTTTCCACTCAAGAAAGACAAGTTCAAGTCCTAATATCCAAGACCTCAAAATGTAACTTTCCTTGGAAATAGATCAGTTTGTACTCTTACATTTAGATGAGGTGAGATCATACTAGAATAAGGTGGTCCCTTGTCCAAGATCATTGATTTGCTTACATGAAGGTAGCAATCAAGGCATTTTGAAAGTACAGGTAAAACACATGCAGAGTGATGCGTCTACAAGCCACCAAAACACAGAAGAGAGGCATGGAACATCTGTCATCCGTCAGAGCTGAAAGGTGAATCTAATTGCCAACGCCTTGATCTTGGACTTCTAGCCTCTAGAACCAAGCATAAATTCTGCTGTTTTCATCCAATCTGTTTGTAAGACTGGCTATGGCAGCCCTAAGAAATGAATACAAAGGGTAATTATGCTCTCTGAATAATTACTTAGCCAGATCTTACCATGTATTATGTGTCTCTTCACTAATGAGAACATTAAGACAAAAAATTTTGTCGATTTTTATTCACATTAACAAATTGTCACAGCAGCCAGGTCCTCAGTGGTCAGTGTTTGGTGTCTGGTGTGCTGCCGCCTTTCACAGGAGGGCCTTGAGCAGCTGAGGAAATTGTAGGAAGGTGACTCTTCTTTACTTCTCAAAGGTAAAGGACAATTTGTTTCTGTATCTCGATGGATCCCTGTCCATGTGCACTTAGAAGACCAAATGTCCTGCTCGGACTCACAGTCTGTACTGGGAACTTAGGGGAAGGACCCAGCCCTGAAGACACTGGATGAGCCTCAGAAGGCATGGGTACTACTGACAATCTCTACCTTTCTTGTTTTATTTTGTTTTGTTTTTTTGAGACATGGCCTTGCTTATAGTTCAGGCTGATCTTGGACTCACCATGTAGCCCAGGCTGGCTTTGAACTCATAATGATCCTCCTGCCCCAGCCTCCCAATTGCTTGGATTGCATGCATGTACCACCATGCCTGGTTTGGCAATCTCTAGTGTTTTTTTTGTTTGTTTGTTTGTTTTTGTTTTTGTTTTGTTTTGTTTTTTTAATGTATTTGATACGGCTTAGACTCATAGTGATCCTCCTGTTTTCAGCCTCCCCAGAGGTGGGATGATGGGTGTGTGCCACCATGCCTAGTCTGGCAATCCATTTTAAATGTGAACTCTGAACTAGCTGTCTAAAAGTCCAGCTCCCACAAGTCAAGCCAGGAACAGCAACACATATCTATAATCCCAAACACTCTGAGAATCTGAGGCAGGGAGGATTGCAAGTTCAAGGCCAGCCTGGGCAACCTTTAGAATTCCTATGTCAGAATAAAGCTGAGATGTAGCTGTGTGTGAAGGCCCTTGGTCCAATGCCCAGTACCACCTGGAAGAAGAAGAAAGAAGAAAGAAGGAGAAGGAAGAAAAGAGGAAAAAGAAGAGGAGGAGGGGGAGGAGGAGGAGGATGAGAAAGGGGGGGAGGAGGAGGTAGAAAAAGAAGAAGGACATCATAGGGAGTTATTAAATGAAAATGTCTCTCAAAACCAGAGTGGAGACTTGGAACATGGGAGTAGATTTCTTCTCAGAGTCCATAGTTTTTCCACTCACTGTTGGGAAACTGATCGCTACAGACCTATTGTCAAAATCTTTGTGACCTAGCAGAAAGGCTGTGAACCTGGGTGGCCCTTCTTTCAATCAGATAACCCCCAAAACTCACCACAGAAAAGAGGCAGCAGCATCTTCCTCTAGAACTGTTCTCTTCCCAAACAACTTAAGCCAAATGTAACAAGTCATATGGCACAAGTGGGATTCATCTGTATCTCATAGGTGCAAAGATCTTTGCTGTTGAGATCTGTTGATCTCATCATGTGCCCAAAGAGGAAAGTTTTAAAGACACAATAGCAGGAGAAGAAGCAGTGATAGTGAATAAAAGTAAAGTGGTTGTCGTAATTACTGTGCTACCCAGCTCAATCATGCAGGGTCTCAGCCCTCCAGAGAGCTCATGCCATGCTGCT
The DNA here is from genome assembly GCA_004027025.1 of Myocastor coypus. NCBI lineage: Eukaryota > Metazoa > Chordata > Mammalia > Rodentia > Myocastoridae > Myocastor > Myocastor coypus. Next base: position 24,835 of record PVJA010007374.1, on the reverse strand, counting down.
CTGGGACACTGAGGCTATGTTTAAAATGCACATTCCTAGGCCCACCTGAGAAGGTCCAGGAATCTATATTTTAACAAGTGTAAAGGAAGAGTCCAACACAGAGTCAGGTGACCAGCTTGGAGGATCCCTGGGTTTAGACTTTATTCCCTATTAAGACCCAAGGTTGTGGGTCAGACGAGCTCTCAGGTTCCTCCAGCCTCATGATTCCAATACTTCCATGTGCTAAGTTAGCTGTTCACTTTGTGTGCTAGAACTGTCTTCCTTGCTTTAACCTTTCTGACAAAGCCCACCACCCTTTCTCTCTCCCTACAGCATCTGGATCTGAAGACTTGAACAGAACTAGGTCATCATTTGATAGGGAGAGCCTAAAGATATCCCTGTAAAACCTGCAGTATGGTAGTAAGCATACCACCTTATCGGCCCTTAATCTGCCCTGCCCTGGTTTTTAATGCTTAATCACCCTGACCAGAGTTTCCAAACAAAGGCCTCTTGGGCAGAATAGATGGGTGTAAGATAGCTGAAAACTCTCTGGAATGTCACATGAAATTGCTCACTAATGACGAGCATGCTGGCATTTTTTCAGAGGTGCAGTCCACTGCCAAGGAAAGCTAATACACACTGTTCCAAGCATCACATGACACCTGACTCCCTGGCCGTAACACAGGATGCTCATTTTGATAATGCTAAGCTTGATCATGGACACATCCTACCAGTCTATGAAGCTCTCAGAGTATGATATAAAAATAGACCATGTTCTTATTCACTACTAATATTCTAGACACTAACACAAGGATAGAAAGCTGAATGCAGTACAGTTCCTGGAGCATCCTGGGAAGATGGCAGTGGAGATCTGTATGACAATCCATATTCAAAACCAGGCACAAAAAATAAATGACAAAGCCAAAAAGCCATGGACACATTTAGAACAAAACCAGCAGCGAGTTTTCTCATAAGCCCAATATACAAATGGTTACAAACTTCCAACAGCACAAGTGTCTATGCAGGAGGAGAGAGGAGTCACAGGCTAATGTTCTGTCCAGGGACCCTGCAGGACCATCTGTGCTCCCTGGAATATGTAGTTCGAATGTTTTTGGAAAATGTCCCTCAAACGGAATTTGGACAAAAAGTAGAAGGTATCTTCTATAACAAGGGTCAGCAAGGGCCTCAGGGAGACTAAGAAGACATTGCTTTAGGGCCTGAGGTGAGGATGTGACAGACGGTTGCTTGCAGGTCTTGGACTATAGGTAGCTAATGAGGGAGAGATTGGAATACGTAATGGCTGTGTGTCCAGACGATATAGACAAAATAGTATAACTATTGTCTATAGTTATAGTATAGGATTTTTTATGGGAAGTTAGAAGACAAAAGAAGTTTTAATGCAAAACATGTTTAAGGATATGCAAAAATGTTTGGTTTCAGGTGATGATTACAGTGGTACTCTCAATCAACATTATTCTGAGAGTGTTATGTGTGTGGCATAAAAGAAAACAAATGAGCAATTATAGAATATTTTCATTATATTATTCTGTGTGTCCTAGATCGTAGGTGCTCGTGAGATGCATAGTGAGAGCTGGGGAAGGCAAATAATGAACTTCTCCCAACTCCACTTTTAGTGATTTTGTGCTAGTAGCCTGAGATCAGTTATTAATCAGATCATGAAAATTGGAAAGCATTAAAAGTCCAACTTTTTTCAGCACTGAGGGGCCCTAGCAGTGAGCTATATCCCTACATGTTTTTATAGTGTTTTCATTTTTTAATTTTAAGAGAGCTTCCCATTACATTGCTGAGCCAAAACTTGGATTCAAAACCCTCCTACTTAAGCTTCAAGTGCTAGTTTACAAGTATGTACCAGGTTCCTTGATCACTCTTTTTTTTTTTCTTTTTTTGTTTTGTTTTGGAAAGAGTCCACATGGTGTTCAGGGCCTCACTACTATATCAGACTCATGATCTGCCTGTTTATAGCCTTCCAAAAGCTGGGATTATAGGTGCATGCCACCATGCCCAGTCTCAATCACTGTCTCAGCACACCTTGGGGGCAGAGCCAGCATGGCAGGCCCGGGGATCCAACCCCCAGTCTCTGTATGTGCTTGCAGGTGCTTTAATCCGCTGAGCTATTTGGCCAGCCTTTGATCATTCTTTTGTTAATACATTATTAAATATTAATAGCACTTTGCTGTACATAGCAATCCCTAGTATCAAGATTATAGTTTTGAAATATCATCTACCATATAAAAACATGAAACTTTGGAGAAATGTGTGATGCAAGGTCTGAGTCAGGATATGTACAATAGGAGCTCAGAAAAATATGTGGTACAGATGATAAGGAAGCTACCAAAGATCCTGGCATCATAGAAACAGACTCTGGAGCCAAACTGGAAATGCTCTCGTGGGTCAAATTGAGCTACAACAATGACAACTGCAACCAAGTACCTTAAACTCATTAATTCATACCATTATATAAACAAAAAATGACTCATCTTTAGAGGGCTTTGGTTTTGTTTTGTCTTGGTTTGGTTTTTGGGTTTTGGGTTTGGAGGTGGGTTGTTTGTTTTGTTTTGTCTTTTTGAGACAAGGTCACACTATGCAGTTCAGGCTGGCCTTGAACTCACATTGTAGCCCACGCTGGTCTCAAACTCACAACAATCCTCCTTCCTCAGTCTCAATCTTTAGAGATTATAAGGTAATAGATCATTACTTAGAAGCTTGTAAGTCAAGTATTACTTTCTTATGTCATCTATACCACTGATTATATCAATTGGGTAAATAAGTGCCTCTTTATAAAAGTATTCTATTTAATAAAATTATTTAAAGTATGTAATGAAGCCTAGGGAGATAGCTCAGAGGTCTAAGTGCCTGCCTGGCAAGTGCAAGGACCTGAGTTCAATCCCTGGTACTGGTACTGCATGCTGTGCCAACCACCAAGATTAAGTGTGGTGGTTGGTGCAAGCCTATAATCCCAGCACTGCGGAGCTGAGACAGGAGGTCACTATGAGTGTGAGCTGTGTAGTGAGACCTTGTGCCCAATAGACAAGCAAATAATAAATGAATGAGGGCTGGGGAGATAGCTCCATGGCACGAGTGCCTGCCTGGCAAGTACAACTTCATGAGTTTGAATCCGGTCCTGCAAAAAAAAAAAAAAAGCATATAAACATTTAGGGGCCCAGCGGGATGGCTCAGTGGTCTAAAGCACCGCTTGGGAAAGCTTGGGCGGCTTCAGGGACCACGGTTCAATCCCCGGCACCACATGCTGCGCCAGCCCTGCCCTCAGGGCACGGGCTGAGCCAGCCATAAAAATGAGTGAATAAGCAAATAAAGGTTATTATGAAACAAGAAAAACATAAATAAATAAAATAAAATAAATTCTTTAAAAAAATAAATGAATGATTTTTAAAATAATAAAAATAAAATAGATAGTGAGAATATTGCCATTTTTGCACTCCAGAGTGATCTAATGCCTGTACTACATATCTGTTTGATGGCTGCTGGCATCATACAGGTGGACAGTCAAATATGATGCCCCCTCTGTCATCTTGCTGAAGGGATAGACTAGAGCCTGAATCTGATCCAGCCTCTGGACTCTGCTGGAAGTTTTCACAAAAAGGCAGAGGAACACCTGAGTTGTGTGTATATTTTCAATCTGCAAAATCCACACTGTGGGAAATCAGAGGTCAAATGGCCCAGGTTGATCAGCAGATAAGCTGCAAAGAAACAAAAGGCTGGAAGAGAAGCTTATAGATTACAAGATGCTGCCCACACAGTTGTAATGTAGGCAAGCCCAAATGGTGCTGAGTAGGCATATATACTTGGCTGATAAAACTACAAGTGTAAGGAAGTGGTCAGCACAAACATCCAGAGAGTGGTACCCCGTGGGAGGAAGGAGAAGCTGTGGTGTGGACGATACACCTAGAAAGCATTGCAGGGGTGGGCGACAGAATTGTGTTTCTTAGTAAGTGGTTCCCTTACCTTATAAGGATTTATCAAGGTGTACATTGCATTTGGGAGGTTTGTCCAGCCCCAGTTTCTGCTTAAGATAACAGTATTTTAAAGGGATAATCAAAGTATTGCCTTCAGGAAGCTCAGAGACTAGAGAGGAAGACAAGGATGAGAACAGTAAGTTGCAGGACAAGCTGTCAGGTGCTCTCAAACAGCGAGGTGCACGTTGCTATGGAGCTTGTGTAGAAGTGAAGCAAATCAACACGAAGGTCCAGGAAAGGCCCTGGCGGTCCTGACTCAGCGGGAAAGCCCTTCTCCCAAGAATCATGTGAGTGCAGGCTTGAGGGGCCAGGCTTGGGGTGGGGTCGCTCACCATGGTTACTCTCTCCAGCTTGCAAACTGGTGGTCCTGAGTACTGTCTGCCCCAGCATCTGCTGCTTTCTTTCTGCACAAGTACACTGCGATTGCCGTTAAGACTGCAGAGGTTAGAATTTGTGGATCAGATGTATGAGGTGTGCTCAAAAAATATGATGAATATTTAAATTCTTTAAAAATTATTAGTCAAAGGCATACTGTAATCAGTCCTTCTCAAGAAACTCTTCTTGCTTGAATGCACTCATCCTATCATTCTTACCACCCTCTGAAGCAGTTCTGAAAGCCCTCTTTTGGGTCTATGAGACATGATAAAGAAGACAGTGACTGTGGCTGTCGGGTACCATCCGATGGAAAGGCAGGCTCATAAATATGTTCAGTGCATCCTCACCCACCTTACTGGATCTGCTACTGTGCAGCTCCTGGCTCCTTCCTACATCAAAGGCAAATCACTGTACAAGGTAAATGTTTTGAACCAACTCAGGACACTGAGGCTGTCACATTCCCAGCAAGCACTCAGGGCAGAGCTGGAATTCCTCTCTCAGCCAGAGGGACCAAAGGGATGGAGGAGCTTAAAGTATCTGCGTTGAACTCTTGAAGGATTTGTCCTGTCAGAACCCCAAATACCAGCTCCACCAAATGTCTGGTCACATATCTACTCACCCAAGATAGTGAACCATTCCAGCATCTGACATATCCAAAGGGAAGATGAAGAACACAAGGAAACTTGTTAGGCTATATTTCCTGAGAACTAAAGAGAATGGACGTGATTTGTGTACTGGGATCAAAGCAGTGGTGTATATACAATTTGACGTGCCCTCTGTTTCCAGATGTTCTGTACACAACTGTGCAGGAGATCAGCAAATCAGTAGCAAGTGGCACCTCTTTTATCTGTAGGAACACACAGGCTTGGAGAGCAAACTCTGGGATTCATTTATCCTTCCCACATTCTTGGCATTGGTCTTTGACCATCTCTAGTAACAAAGGATCAAGAAACACTAAACAGCACTCTGCAAAAGAAGGAAAGAATGCATTAGAAGAGACTTGAAAAGCCATCTGTTTACACATGTATTGATCTATAAAATGGGTCAATGCATTGTAATACCCACCTGCAGTTATAGCAGGAAAACAAGATATACTAAGTCAGTTTACAAATACTATAGGGAGATCATATTTCTGAAAAATCCTAAACAAATAAATGTGTTTCTTTCCTTTATGTAACTGTGTGTTGATGAGCTTTTTAGCCTCATATGAAAGACTGCACATACCAATGCACACAAACGCTCCCAACAGGTACAGAGCCTTCCTCTGCAAGCTGAGACATGTTGACACATTGATCCGCTCCCAGACACAGCATCAATGACTCATTTTTTTAAGTCAAGGGTCCGCCTGTCCTCAGACAATATGAAGCAGTTGGCAAGCATCAGTACATATGTCTGGTTTCGGGGACAAATGGGCTTTCTTTATACCTGTTCTCATTCTAAAATGTATGGCTTAATGGTCATAAAAAAAAATATTTTTGTCTACTTGAGGTTTGAATCACAAGTTGAAGCCAATACTCTAGAGAGAGAAAGAGATCTGAGTTCTGAATTTTTTAACAAATGTCTTAGTACCTAGATCATCTTAATTATGAGATATGTTCAGTGAAAGCTAAGATAGGTGGCATGCCACAGTCATTCCTGAAGTCAAAAAAAAAAAAAAAAAAGAGATGACTTAGTCTGTTTCAGATACTATAACAAAATATCTTAGAACAGATGAATTAAGTCACTTAAATTTCTTTTTCATCAATCCCCTGTACCAAAAAAAAAAAATTTTTTTTCAGTTTTGGAGACCAAAGTTTAGCTTCCAGCATAGACAGATACAATGAGGGTCGTCCGCCTGGCTTTCAGGTGGCTTCCCACCCACTGTGTTCTTGCCTGCTCTTGTCTTTGCGTGCAGGGGACAGAGCAAGCTCTCTAGTGTCTCTTCTTGTAAGGACATTAATGTCATCATGACAGCCCTGTCTTCACAACTCCATCAAACTCTGTGTGTGTGTGTGTGTGTGTGTGTGTGTACACGTCGCTGAGAATCAAGCCCGAGGCTTCCTGCTTCCATAGGCAAGTGCTCTAGCTCTGAGCTATGCCCCAACACAGCCTCATCAAATGCTACTCACCATCCCAAAAACCCATCTCCAAATAGCATCATATGGGAGGATTGAGCTTCATCCAATGTATTAATTTCAGAAGGAGAAAAAACTTCTGTTCAAAGCAAGAGTGATTGGACTTGTTTTCCTCAAAAGAGGCAGTTATTTATTTGCACAGCTGGATCTTTCCTTGAGGTTTCTGCTTCTCATCAACCAAGGGAAAGCCGTATTAAATGAGGCATAAATATGAGGAAGGTGTGTCCATTGGTTTTGGCAAATCACAATGAACAAAACATGATGCTTTAGAATAATCAAAACCAGATAAAAGGAAGAAATTATTGTTATCAGGTATTTGGATGTTAGTTCAGTTAAGCACTAAATTTAGTCCTGGGCCTGCTGATAACTACAGCCAAAGGAGAAAATGCATTTGCTCTTTGTCTTTCCTATTCCATGCATGTTAAATTCTGGGTAGAGTTCCAGCTTGACTGCTATTCCCAAACTTACACCTTTAAAGATGAGAAAAGTCATTGTTTTTCCCCCAAGAGTTTAACATTTTATCTTGATGTGTTTCTACCTTATTAGAGAAGCAAAACTAGCCGTAGCCAAAGTATCCCAGGGGGCTTTCCTTCCCCAAATGTATACTAGACCCTGATGAGAACAATAACACATTTTGTAAAATCTGCAGTTGAGGTGTTTTGTAAATCAAAAGGATTTTCTTACTATTTAATAATTTAGGTAGCCCAAGAGATCCAGCCACTTTCAAGACCTTGCTCAGCAACAAAGAACTCAGAAGTTGCCAGTTCCCTGTTCCTAAATCAGTGATGCTGTCAAGCAGGTCCAGCTGCCCAGCATCACTATGACAGGAGAAAGACAGCTCAGTGTGGTGGCAGAGTTCCTAGGACCAGGTTCAACTCTGCATTAACTCACTGGCTGAGTTCAACTGAGTGATTTGCTTACCTTTTTGAGCCTATTGTCTCCAGTGATTCAACAACTATTTCTGCAGCATCTCAGATGTGCCAACTATTGTCCCAGAGAAGCAGAAAGTCCTGCTTTCAAGGAGACCCAGACTGGAGACAAGGGAATTTTCCAACCTAGAATGTAATCATTTTTTCTGTGGGTCTCTTGTCTCTGTCTCTCACCAGTTCGGCACATAAAACAAAACTAAAAACACGTAAGTGCATGAAAGAACAAATGAATGAGTGAGGGAATGAACCACAAAGCTAAATTTTAAACGCTTCAATTTAATACCATTCTTCTTAGACTCCCCTTTGTCAGTAATACAGGCCCCACTGGTCCATCTTCCTATTTAACCTGCTTTAGCTTTTAATCCTCAGGAAAGCCTCTTTCTTTGGCTCTATTCTGCCTTTTCATCTCTCTCTGGAAGTTACGCAGAATCTACTTCCATTCTTCCCAAATGTGCTCTTATTGCAAAAGCTCAACAGATACACACTGAGCATACTGCATAGCTCAAGCACTGGCCAAGCCAAGATGGCAGCAAGCATGGGCTATGCCCCACGTCACCCTCAGTGGCTGCTTGGTGTTTTGCACAACCTTTTTATTGCCACAAAAGATGTGCCTTATCCATGGGCTTGCACTACTGATATTCCAGAAGAGCCAAAAGGCTGTTCCCAGGAGAGTCTTACATCAACCAATTCTGCCCATCTCTCACCTCTCCACCATACCTGTGCAACAACTTATAACCAAAACAGGCATTTTCAATACAAGACCAGCTTGACTGTCCACATGCATGAATACCAATGCTACATCAAGTGACCAGCATGCCCAACTATTATTCCTGTCATCTATATCAGTCCCGCCATTATTGAACCATGATTGGGACATTGGTGGTTTCTTTTTCTTTTCCAGTTTCTCTAGAAAGTATTACTCAGAAAATAAATTTCAGGACTGGGGAGATAGCTCAGCAATATGAGCACCTGCCTGGCAAGCAGGTCCTGAGTTCAATCCCCTGTACCAAAAGAAAAGAAATCTCAAAATTAAAATAAATAGCATTTGAGTAACATGTCTGTATTGGTCAGGGTTTTACTTAGAGGAACAGAACAGATATAATATAAGGAATGTATATTAACACAAAATATACAATATACAAGGAATTATAAGATTGGCTTACAATAGTCAGCCACAGAGTCAGATGAGGAAGTGTGCAGAGGGCGTCTGCATGCTCCAGACTGAAGAATTCAGTCCCAAGGTCTGGACTTCACTGCAGCACTCCGTGTAAGTCTCTATCCGTCAGCTGATTGGTCTGCGATGGAAGACTGAAGTGTCTGTAATGTACGCTGAAGAGTCTGAGACAAATGGCGAAAGATCCAAGCTGGAGGCTGAAAAGTCTGCACTGCAAGCCAGACGATGAAGTCCAGGCTGAATGTGAAGACTGAAGCTTCTCCAATGAAGTAAAGTCTTGACTCCTTTTTCAGCCCTTTAAAAAGTCTCTTTGTGCTGAGTCATTCTGACGTGGGCCCATTGTGCCCTAGGGTGGAACCAATCATACCACAGGATAGGCCCTTGGTCCTGCTCTAGGGAGGAGCCAATCATATCCTAGGCAGGCCCTGGTCACACTCCAGGGAGGCGCCAATTGTACCCCAAGGTGGGACTCCCACCAACAGGGAACTGGGCTGCTGAGTCATTCAGCCAAGTTGACACAATGTATCAACCACTATAATGTCAAATTTTAAAACCATTCCTATGCATGGTATTTCATTTTATCATCATCAGAAAACTTGAGGCTCGGAGGATAAATAACTGTAGTACAGGTCCTGTGGCCACAAAGTGGCAGAGCTGGACTTTATGTCCCTATCTTCAGAGATAAAAATCCCAGAGATCATCTGGAGGGAGCCAAGTGACCTCATTTGGTTTCATCCTCATATTCACAAAAAGTCACAAATTCAGCTTTGAAGTGTTTGCTCCGCCAGCATTATACATCATGTAAAGAGTACCTCATCATGATTACAAGAAGCAAGTGTTCACTACGCAATTCTACACTTGTGTTTTACTTGGCATTAAGTTTGGCATTTATATTTCAGTCCACTGAGAGGCTCAGAGGAAATTACCCAGGCCTCTCTCAAACTCTTAAGCCTTAACCACCCTCTTCATTTTTTCAACCAATAACTCTAAAACGATGCATAGGGCTCTCCCTATAGAAATAAAGTTGGCTGGATTCTCTCTCATTTATACTTTGCTTATGTACAAAATGTGTCCCCCTCACCTCATTCATAAAGCAGGCTCCCCCTTCCACTACCTGCGCATGCCATGACACCTGGCAAGATGGTGTCTGCGCATTTGTCCTACCCATCTCTGGAGAACCCAGGCAGCAGGGCACAAGGCATGAGTCAGCACTGATAAATTATCTCTTGCTATGGATGATATTGGTGGGTTCAAAATCACAATTGGATTATTTAAAGACATAATATCTCTAGGCCCCAATATCTTCATTCATAAAATGGATCAAATAGCACTCTAATGAAAATTAGTAGAAGATTATCAAGGGCTTTTCCAATTTCCAGATATACCATCACTTGGAAGATGTTACAGCAAATACCAGTATCCCCAATTTTAACTTCTCCCCTAACATTCAACTGCACTCAATGGAAGCTGCCTAAAGGAAGGGAATCATGTTTTCTATTTGCAGTTGAAGTTGCTGACCCAACCATCTTTTCAGTCACTCCCCTTAGCCAAATGCCCCGTAGTAGCAGGCAGCAGGCTTTCTGGGCCCCCCAAGGGTGCATGGGCCCTCCATTCCCGCATGCCTGGGAAATCAGGAAATGACAGCGCGGTGTTCTCCAGCTCCTGTGGTTCTCCACGATCTTCTCACACCCTGCGTGCTAGCAGGCTGCTGTGGACCTTCACAAGCCAACTTCCTGTTTTATTATAGCTTCTCAGAAAGTTGATGAGGTGAAGTATTCCCCAGCAAAGGAAATAATATAAAGCTTAAAAGTCATTTCTGATGGAATGGTGAAATAATTCCACTACTTTTCTTTGAGTAAGAAAATAATAATATGACAACTGGAGGCAGGCTTTGGGGATTTCATTATTGATAGATTGGAAGAAAGCATAATGGCTTGAGATGAACAGGTTTTCTTCTAACTGGATGGAGCTCTTTGGGATGGGGAGATGAGAAAGACAGGTGCTAGAAAACAGGATAAACTTGGCACCAGCTTATTTACATAATGTGTATAGAAATGCATCGGTGTATGAAGTACAAAGTGCCTGTGTTGAATAGTGAAAATAAAACATTTTGGAAAACAATCTATACTCACTGTCTAGCTCTAAAATAACTGAACATTTTATGAAATAGCTGACGTTTCTTCGTGAAAATGACTGGTTGTTCAAGATCTGTGTGTGTGCATGTGTGCACCCTTAAGAAAATACAATCTCTTATGCTGCTGTTTAAAGTAATTCCTAAGAATGCATCCCCTAAGGAGAAGAGACATGGGCGGGAATGGGAAGAGGAGCGTTTGTACCTCTCTCCAACGCAATGTGGACTACTCACCATTTCTTCATGATTAAAGGCTATCAGGAGGGCTGGGAAAGTATGTGAAAGAGAGATTATAAACAGCAATTTTTGCAGGCCAAATTGCTTCCTAAATGAAAGAGTAGATTTAAAGGTGAACGTTAACTGTCTCTTTATCAGCAGGCAGAGGTATTTTTTGTGTGTGAGAAACAAAATGCTAACTCCTTCTTGACAAGTATTCCTTAACAGGCTTCTCAGATACCTGAAACCAATTCTAACCCACTCTGGTCCTCCGCTGACCACAACGCTACCAGAATGGTGTGGCCCGATTTCCAGGCTGCTGACCAGTCCTCAGGCCTACGGGGTGAGTAAATAGCCCACGCGGGACCAGCTTGGTGAATACTGATGGGCCTAGAAACCGCAGGGTTGTTATTCTGTGGTGGGAGGAGGAAGCATTTTTTTCAATTTGCTGCACCGAGAAGCATTTCTCTTCTCCTTTCAGTTGTTGCTGATGTTGGCGTATTCTTCTTTTAAAAATGCGGTTTTTTACTGTTACCAATATTTTTAACCATAACGTGAGCTTAGAAAATGGAGAAAGAGCAATGTGTCCTCACAAACTGCTGTGTTCTGAGGTTTTGAATATTAGGCCTGTGCTTTATAGCTCAAAGGAGTGGAATAAAAAAATACTGAGAAGGAATTAGAATCATTACCAGTGAGTTCAAGGGTCAGGCAACTGGAGAAGAGCAGAATGTCAGGGCTGGGAGTATGCTTGGAGCTTTGCTGTTCGCTGTCCCCTTGCATAAATAGAGCACACACACGTCAGAGCCGTGCTGGGCACAGGAGCCTAATGCAACTTCCCCGAGTGTGATCCCCAGCCCGGAAGCCTCAGCATCACTTAGGAACTGATTGGAAATGCATGTGCTTAGGCCCAAGCCCAGGAACTGTGAGCCTGAGTCCCAGCCACCTGGGTTTCAGCAGCTGTGCACCTGCACCTGGTACAGGCTAAAGTGGGCACCAGGCCTCATTATACCTAGCCAGGGCTTACTCTGTGTGTTATTTAGTATCATCTCCAGAGCCTATAGACTGAGATCTCGGCTCTTCCCTTCAAGAGGGCCTTTGTATGAGAACGATTATTATTAGTATTGCTAGTTTCCAACATTATCTGCTATGGTAACTTCCACCATGTGACATTCATCCCGGTGACCTCAAAGGTGTACTGAGGAGACACCTTTTGAAGGTAGAATATAACACAATTATATTCTCAAATATAATTTGAGACTATTGTGATACGCAGGAGCATTATAAAGCCATATTAGACAATCTCTGTATGCTAAAGCCATAGATTCTGCACACACCTAACTCCTCTAACTGCTGTCTGTCAATAGCAATGTTACAAATAGCCGTTCGATTTCATTTCCTTCCCTTAAGCCAACAGGGCACTTGATTGGCATGTGTTCTGGAACAACTCTTATTTTGGGCCTGCAGAGCTCTCTTGCCTGGGTACAGCCAAGTTTCCAGTGCTGACTCAGGGCAATGCTGAGCCTGAGCCGTGCCTCAGCAGAATCCAGCAAGGCAAGAGGGGGCAGTCGGGAAAACGAATGCTCTGTTTTCTTTCACAGTGGTACTGTTATTGTTTTCTGACTTCAGAAAGTGACCTCTCTCTCCCTTTGTCTTTCTAAAACCAGGAACAGTTAAAAGAGGAGGACGTGGACTGCATTGTAAACCAGGATGAACTAGCCATGACTTATCAGGAACAAACCTCCTCCCCCTGCAGTCCTCTGCCAGGGCCAGGGCCAGACCAGAAAGCTTCGCCCCAGACTCCAAGCAAGGAAAACATCTATGAGGGAGACCTGGGCCTAGGAGGCTATGAACTCAAGCTTGAGCAGCCTGTGGGGCAATCCCAGATGAAGTAATTGGCAAGAAGAATGCAGACGCAATCACAAGTAAGGCAAGGTTCACCGAGGACCACAGGCCACCATGATGAGGCCGTGTAGGGTAAAGGCTGGGAAACGTGCTACGAGCATTAGTTGGAGATAATCAAAACCTTGTCTGGTGCCTGCAGAAATGAGAATTTATTATCAGTGCTATATATTATGCAACTGAATTTAATTGTTTACCAGCAGCCAGTTTTACCACAGGACTGGGAGGGATGGGGAGAGAGGGAGTCAGGACCCAAATGTACTGGGATTTAGGGGCATGTCTATTCCACAGACAGCGCTCCAGACCCTCCACTTGGATTTTGTTCTCTTCCTTAAGAAGGGCTTAAAAACAAGAAAAAGAGCTTTTACGTGTAAGCATGTTTTGCTTGAATTGAAGGAATGTCCAGTTATTTAGTAAGTGATACGCTTTCTGTTTCTACACCTTGACTCCCTCTCGTTCTCAGCGCCCCTGTGTGCAGACCCAGGCAAGCTCCCAGGGCCCGCTTCTGCCAGCCTCGCAGGACAGCCGAGTTGAGAACCTGCTGTTTCACGCTGCCTCTGCCCTTGGCAGAAGGGGCGGTGCACAGCAGGGTGTGCCTACGCTAAATGCAGGGTCATCCTCTGGCTGCAAGAGCTCCTTGCAGGGCAAGCTGGTTTCTTGTCTAATATGCTGTTTTAGCTGCAAAACGAGCTTCCTTGCTTGCTCGCTTCTACTTCTGGGCTCCGCAGCAGGGTCCCTCTCTATGCTGGATAATAATATTTCACAGCACGGGTTGCTCTCCACGTGGCAGGAGGCTGCAGGAACCCCAACCTATCTCCCAAGTGAGCGCTCATAGCTGGTCAGCAGCACTGAATGGGTCAAGCTAAGGAATCAGGGACAGCATCGCAACTGCCTTTTAAAAGACGAGGCTCCTGGCCCACGTTGGAGAGACCAACACAATAATTCTGCTTTTAATTCTGCTGCATGATCTGTGCCTTTGAAGCCGGAAGATACCTCAAGCATAGCTTCTCTTGAAACACAGATATTAGTAGTAGACTCCAGGCTGGGTGTGGTTATGCATGCCTAGAATCCCAGTGCTCAGGAGACTAAGGCAGGAGAATTGCCACAACGTCAAGGCCAGCCTGGGCTACATAGCGAGTTCAAGACCAGACTGGTCTACATGGCTAGACCCTGTTTCAAAAAAAAAAAAAGTAGATTCCAAAAAGCAAGCCCCAGGCTTAGGTGCCCAGGTTGAGTTCGGCTGAGTCTCCATTTCAGGGAGGCAGAGAAAGATGTCTTCCTAAAGACCAACATTTAAATTAATGTATGCATTGCATACCAGTATTTAAGCCTTAAATGTGAGCTGTGGTGGTATAGGGCATACTTCTCTGTGCATCCACTTTCTTGCTTTCCAAATAGTACATTCTGGAAGAATACATTGTTTTATACTTAATTTACAATCTTGTCATGCCAGATAAAAATGACAAGTGGAGAAGCATGATGTTTTCTAATTTCACTTAATCCTAATAAAATGTCATTATTAAGTACGATTGTTTTGGCTTATGCTTTATTCAGGGCATCTTCTATGTCCAGGCTACTTGGCAGCTCTGGATGAAGCAGGTACCAAAAGCTAACATCATGAGGGAAGTGCAGGGGCTCAGGGGTCCAGGCAGAGAGTGGGCTGGCACAGCAAGCCACTGAGGAAAAGATGCAGCATTGTGCCAGCAGGATTCCCCGGAGAAGGGAAACTGAGTCAAACAGAGTGGCACAACTTCCTCCTTTCTCACTGGAGGTGACTAGAGTTTATGAGAGAGCTACAAAATTAGATGGAGGAGACACTGAAAGATGAAGAAAAGAGGCAGAAAATAAGGACTCATCTTGTTTCTGCTTCCATCAAGTAAAAGGAAGTGATAAGAACTTGGTATTTTCTTTATTTTGTGCAAAGGAAGACACAACAGGAAAGAGATTCCAACAACAACAACAAAAAAAAAAAAAAAATGGAAGCATTACTGGGGACAGATGTTGGGAAAAGAGAGAGAAATATGACTTACTGTTCAGAAATGACGTAAGAGGGGAGGGGCGGTTTCTCAGTCTAAACCTGCACCAGCTCCCTAAGAAGGCACAGCAAATGTAAGCCACTGCTAACCCCCCGCCCCAACACACACACACACACAAAGCCTCTGCCTGCTTGGAAGCACCGGCTCCTCATGGCTGAGCATCGTGAATCACTGTCAACAAGAGAAGGAAGTGCTGTTTATGCAGACTGACCCCAGGTAGGCCTGGCACCACGAACCTCAGGAAATCGCACCCCACTCAATGTGCAGGGCAAGATGCAGAATCCAGCTTCAAAATGTCATTTCCTGGCTTTGCCTCTGAATCAGTCCAGGATCCTATCAGCAGCTAGTGTCCCAGTTAGGCAATTCATACAGCCAAATGTCTGTTATGCTCCCGTTGTGAAGGATAATAATTTGTGATCTTAAGAAATTCTCTGCGCTTTGATGAGCAGGCTCCCTGGGCCTGTGAAATTCAAACCTATTATTACTGCCCCTTCCTAATGAATAATAAAGGCAAAGGCAATTTACTCAAACTACTAATTCTCACACTCAGTATTAGAGCTCTAAACAGGACTCTCATTCATTAGCTGGCTTGACCTTCTCACCACGTGGACCTCACACACACACGTTCACAGGTGCACACCCAGCTATGAGCTCTGCTCACGCTACGGATCTCAGGAGAGCCTCTGTGGTGTCCTCCGCGCTCCAGAAGGTCTCTGAACAAGTCTAAGGCCTTATAGAAAGTGCTCATTAACCAAAAAACTTCTAGAAACTTCTCAGAGAGCAATCTAACAGTACAGATCAAAGCTAAATATTTAAATACCCTTTGAACCACTAGCATCATGAGTAGAACTTTCATTCTAGAGATGTGATAAATTATACATAACAAAAGTATTTAGTAAAACAAGTGAATTGTGGTCCTTGTTAAATAAATCATGAAACGACCATTTCATAGAACAGCATCATATGTACTGATACATTTGACTACTGGAAAATATTAAAAATTTTAAGACCAAATAAAACAAATTTAAAAATAAAGAGCAAACTGAAAGAAAACACTTTTAGGGAGAGGCTTTTTATTTTTGAAACTGAGAATCAAACTCAGGACCTTGCACTTGCCAGGAGACCCTGTGCTGCTAAGCTATATCCTGAGCAACAAAATACATGTATATACTTTTTGTATGTGTACAAGTGCTAGGCTAAGGATTATTCTTCAGGATATACAAATAACTCTTACCAATGAATAATAAAAAAAAACTACCAATAAAAATTGTACCAAGATTATATAGCACAATACATATTTGGTACATATTTGGTTCAGAATTTCCACTTTAAGGAATCTATGTAGAAAATCCAATACTTAACATTTATGCCTAAAATATATAAAAAATGATATTCATTGAGGTACTCTTATAAGATATTGGGGGGGACTAAGATATTTATCAATAGCAGAAAAGTTATCTAAATATGGATCAAGTTTTTGTTTGTTTTTGTTCTTTTTAAAATAAAGACTTAGTTACATACACTACAGATCACTCTGCAGCAATAGATTACATTCTGTACAGAGATCAGACTATATGCATGCCCTCAGGTACAAACATTGTCAAGATAATATTATCAGTGAAAAAGCAGCAGACTGAGGGCTGGAGAGATAGTTTGGTGCTCCAAGCACCTCCCTGGCAAATCTAAGGTATCCAGTTCAAAGCCTGACACCACATGCCATGCCTGCTAAAATCAGGCATGATGGTACATTCCTATAATCCCAGCGCTGGGGAAGCTGAGACAGAGGATGACTAAGAGTCCAAACTGTGTAGCGAAATCCTCTACCAAAAGAATAAAAATGTTTTTAAAAATGTTTTTAAATAGCAGGCTGATAACCACAAGAGGAGGAGTAGGGTTAGGAGAGTTGGTTTGAGAAAACCTTTCATATTATCTGTATTATTGTTTAATTTTTATAGTAGCACTATCATGTGATTTCTCTGTTTATTAAAATAAAATAAAGTATGAAAAATATAAGTAGCAAAGTAACATATCCTTATTTCACTGAAAATAAGACCTAACCAGAAAACAATCAGCTTTGGAAACTAGGGATCATAAATGCCAGCCCCAAGTAGCCTATCCTTGCCTTACCTGCCATCACAGTTCTCTGACTCAGCGACTATGCTATAAGCCAGGTAAGGCCAGGGGAGCTGGCCTTTGTTATCTCCTGTTTTCGAGTCTGATTATTTTCCAACTAGCTCTTATTTTCTTGGAAACATGGTAGATACTATTGTCAGATTTTGTCTATGGTAAGGAAGAGCAATAAAAGACAATTTGGGCTATTCTGAGGGTGGCTTTGACTTCAAGAAAGCGAAGGGAGAGGCATAGTCAAGAAAGACCCCAGAGGGTTGGGAATTTAGCCCAATGGTAAGCATTTGCCTATTGTGTGCAAGGGCCAGGGTCCTAGCTCCAAGAAAGAGACAAGGATAGGGTCAGAGAGAGAGAGAGAGAGAGAGAGAGAGAAAGAGAGAGAGATCACATTCCAGTGAGGTCCTGAAACATGAGACCATCTTAGCAAACAGACTGGATTGGTGGCACAGGCCCATGGAGCTGCAGAAAGGGCCGAATAACTGGAATCCTCTGCATCATAATCAGAAGGAGCAGCATGGGCAGAGACAGTGCTAGGAACAAGCCTGGCACAATAGGAGAATTATAAATTATTCCACATGGTTACCATGAGAGTTGCTTATGGGGGCGGGGGGGTTAAAAGAATACAAAGAGGTGCTGGAAATGTAGCACACACTGAAGAGCCCAACCTAAGATCCTGGGAGATGGGGGAGTGAGTGAAGTACTATATTTCAAGCAGAGAAGATAATTGTATGGGTTGTGAGGAGATGGAGTGTGAGTAAAGCTAGGCTGGAAGACAGCTAGGACATTATTTTCATAGCACAGAGGAGAAGTAAGAGAAGTACAACAAAGACAGTGGTGAGAAGCAGCGAGGAAGCAAGGTTCTCTCGGATAAGCTTCAGCACTCCAATCTGCAGTGCCAGTCACTGATTAGATAGGGGCTGAGGAGGTGGAAGGATATCAGAATGAGCCCAAGACCAAGGCTCAGCTTCTGGTTGGGCAGTGATTCTTTCCACCAAGAAGGTCCAGAGAAGAGGAACAGATTTTCAGAAGAGCCTGGGAATCCAGCCCTGAAGATGGTGAGCCTGCGGTTCTTCCAGAGAGTGACAGAGAGAAATCCACTCTCTGTTGTTTAAGTGAGTCTAAAGCTTAAGGACTGGCCAGGTGGCATAGCTTGATGGTAGAGTGTTTTCCTGGCATGTGTGCGACATCAGGCTCAGTCCCCAGCACTGTTAATAATAATAGTTATCATCATCATCACCATCACCATCATCATCGTCATTATCATCACTAAGTTTTAAAAGTTGTGGTCTAGGGCTGACCAGATAGCTCAGCAGACTAAACACCTGCTTAGGCAGAGTACAGCAGCCAGGGTTCTAGCCCCTGCATATCATGCTGGTCCCACCCGCAGGGTGAGCTGAGATGGTGACTGAGACTGAGTGTGGTGGCACACACCTGTAATCCCAGCGCTGGAAAGACTGAAAAGAGGAGGCTCACTAGGAATCTGATCTAAGTAGTGAGACCCTGTAGATCCTGTCCTAAATGCATCCAGAGAGAGAGAGAGAGAGAGAGAGAGAGAGAGAGAGAGAACTAAAGTTTTTAAGTGCTTCCTGACCCTCCCCACCTTTCTCTAACTCCTGCAAAGACATTCTGCTATGCTTGCTGTCCCAGCAAGTCAGTGGTGCTACAATATCTAAGAAAAGTATGCTTTTCCTCAAAAAGCACCACAGGGGATTCTAATTCATACCCTGGAGGGAACCAGTGCCAAAGAGATAAGACAGAGAGCTGAGCAGTGTTCCATTCAATGGTTGGGTAGAGGACCCATCTGTGATGCACTCCCTGGAGACTCCACTACTGTGAATCGAGGATGATGGAGCCCTGATGTGGAACAGAGAATTGGATACAGAGAAGAATTTCCCATCATTACCATGACCACGGCCCTACTTTATGCCTTCCCCACCTCTGCCCAGCCAAGATAGACACTAAGCAAATTATCACAGCCCCTGGTATCATGTATGCAGCTAATGATCTGGCAAGTTTTTCTTCTTAATATCTTCTAGTAAAACAATCAAAAGCTGTTTGCTTTCAGCCAACAAGCCCAGCAAAAAACACTTCAGGCTCCCACTTCAGCGTCATATTGCCTCTCCAGCCTATATCATAATTAGTTCTCAGGGACTCTGATCACCTTTTTCATCTCTAAGATTTTGCATTTATCACATCACATGAATAATAAGTAGACCTAGTGAACAAGAAGTACCTATTGCTCTTAACAGTAACAGCAATGATAGTAAGATATTTACTTCTTAGAGTTTCAGAGGAAAAAAACTGACAAAAACATAGGAATCTGCAACCTTGGTGAAATTGGCTCATACATTGATGAAGCTATGGTGAGACACCCCTTCTATGATGAAGAATAAGATGTTTTATTTAGTCCCTTTTATATTCATAAATGGCACAGTATATAGAAGCTTCAGATTTTTGCATTTCCCACTCCAGCTCGAAGGCAAAGCATAGAGGCACATCTTAATTTACATGAGGACATAGTCCTAATGTCCATGGTCTCTCTGGTACTATTTTACCTCCCCTCTCCTGTCTTCACCTATAGCTTCAGAGGGAATGGCCACATGAGCAGTGCCCTGAATAGGCTTGGTTTACAGATGTTTCTGCAGGTTATTCAGGCACTAAGCAAAAGTGGACAGCTGCAGTGCTACCGTCCTTTCTCTGGATGTAATCTTTGAAGATAAAACCTCACAGTGAGCAGGACACCTGCTCATTCATTTTGTTTAGCAAGGGAAATTGGAAGTGGTAAATATCTATGCTAACTCATGGGCTACTGCCACTGGCTTGGTTCTGTTCTTGGGAGTGAGAACAAATGTGAGAATAAGGGAAAGACAAGGGGGTTTGAGAAAGAGTTATGCAAATAGACCTCTGAATGTGCAAATACTGTAAAAATGTGTTCCATGTTAATGTTCACAAAATAATAATGACCTTAGTGGAGGCAGATTTAAACAATAAAGGGAATAGAATGGTCCATTGCATGGATGCTGTTTAGCCTCTTTCTCTAGCTACTGGTCAATCCAGTGGTTTCATGAACATAATGACCATAGTCGTAAAGATGGAAGACATGCATGGACTCAGTAATGTCGACTTTTTCACTCATCAAAGTCAACTTAGTTGCAATCACTGTTGAGTACACTAACTGCCAACAGCAGAAAACAACTCTAGGTCCCTAGCAATGCACCACTCACCAACTCAACCAGCCAGCCAGCCAGTGGCAGATCATTTATATTGGACCATTTCCATCACGAAATGGACAACACTGTGTTGTTACAGGCATTGCCTCTTGGATGTTGGTTTCCTACTCCAGTTCATTTCCAGAGGCTCACTATAAGTAATACTTCTGCCAAAAGTACCATCCATGGACTTGTAGAATGCCTTGTCCACCTTCACAGCATTCAACATGTAATTGCATTATGGCAAAGAATGCATAGTATAGAAAATGATGCACAGCAGTAGGCCTATGGACATGGAATTCGTTGCTCTGACCATATTCCCAACATCCTGAAGCTACTGACTTATGAGAACTATGGGGTGGGCTTTGGAGGACTCAGCTACAGCACCAGCTAGGGAGCAAATCCTTGGAAGCTGGGACAAAATCCTTCAGGAGACTGAATGTGCTCTGAATCAGCATTCAGTATATGGTGTTATTTTTCCCAAAGAAAGATTAACAGGAATTAAGAGGTAGAAATGGAGTAACTGCACCCACTATCAGGCCTAGCAATCTACATCAATGAGCCAGGTTTTCTTCCTGTCCTGAGCCCCTTGTGTGTTCTTTTGGTCTAGAAGTCTTGTTCTACATAGAGAAATATTTCCACCCAAGATACAATAATGATCCCACTATGCTGAAGCTGAGGTTTGTACTAGGCCAGTCTAGGGTCTGAATTTATCTGAGAAGGCTATTACTGAACTTACTTGGGTTTCTGAGCGTGATGGCTGAAGAAAAGTTGGGTACCTTCTTCCTAACAGTGGTAAGAAAATATATATCTAGAATAATGAGATCCATTAGGAGTATTTCTCACTACTACCATAACCTATGATTAAAGTCAGTGGAAAACTACAATAATCCAATTAAGGAAAAGTTGCTAGTGGACCAGGCCCTTCAGGAATGCAGGTTGCCACCAAGTAAATGTGAACAAAGAGAAGAGTTAATTTGGTAGTCATAAAGACCACTTTGACCTCATGACCAGGCATAAAGGAGACCTCTAAAATTTATAAGCATTTCCTTCTTACTTTGTTCTGAAATATTATAAATATGATAAGCAAGTATTTTTTTCCCTTTTCTATTATGATATTGTCATCAAACACGGTATTTTAATAAATGTTAGCTTTATATCACAGTAATAGGTTTGAAGAAATCAAAGAGAAGGAAAATGCAAGCATATTGCATTCTCTTCTAGAGAATGTGTTTCTATTGTATCCAACATTATTACAGCATTATGGGGAATATGACTTAGTTATTGCTTTTATTTGAAGACCAGATGTGATTTATGGGTACATACCATAATGTCAAGTAGGTGGAAATTCTTGGTTGTTTTTATGTGTCAAGTGGGCTGGGGTACAGTTCTCATTATTCAAATAACTCTTCGCTAGTTAATGCTGTGAAGTTATATTTTTGTAGTTATGATTCATGTTCATAAATAATTGATTTTAAGTAAATAACATTATACTAGATAATCTGGGTAGCACTGATTCAGTCAGTTAAGAGGCCTCAGGAATAGAACAGAAGCTCTTAAAGGGAGCAGAAAGTCTACCCTTGGAGAGAAGTTTCAGCTGGTGTCAGCCCTGCAGATGTAATGCTTGTCTAGTCGGTCTTCAGAACCCTCTCATAAGCACCATTTCCACACAATAAATATCTTCCTTTCCTTCCTTCCCTTCAACCTGGAATAGAAGGACAATGGGTGTAAAAAGAATGTTCACATAAATAAATGAGGCACATAGATTCTCGATGAATTCAAATGTCTTCAGGAATACATCAGTGACTTACTATTTAAAAATATATTCCATTCTATGTTCTGATTTACTCATAGTGTTGATCTAATCTCCCAACCATTCTTTATCTATGACATAGTTTTTAAAAAACATACTCATAAAGATGGTCCTAAAACAAAGCCCTGAAGTACAGTTCTTTAGAGTAATGAAGAATTATTCAAGCGCACCCATTATTCATGGCCAAACATACGTTAATGTGGGATTATGGGAAGTCATGGGATATGACTTACTTATTTAATAGAGAAGGCTCCATACGATGGTATCTCAAATATTTTCCATCAACCTGTCATTCATTTTATTCAAGAAATATTCATAAACCTGTGTGATGTACTGCTGATAATCAAGGTTAATGTTAGTATTAGCTCTCTCTCTTGCTCTCTCTCTCCCTCACCTCTCTCACTCTCTGTCCCTTGCTCTCTCTTTCTCTCTCCCATCTCATTCTCTCCCCCTCTTTTCCCCCTCTCATCTTTTCTCTCTCTCTCTCTCTCTCTCTCTCTCTCTCTCTCTCTCTCTCTCTCTCCCTTTCATTAAACACTTGGCCTAAGATCCCAAGCTGATTGATGACAGAGGGAAATTTTGAATCCAGGATAGTATAACTCCAAAGACAGTGATTATTCTCCCTGCTTTTCTGGGAAGAAGAGCTGTCGTCTGCTTGCAGATAACCATCAAAGGCTTCCTAGGTACTGGTTGTTGGTATGGGAGCTATGAAAGATGTCAACAGTCCAGAAGAAGGTAGGAACTTGAACAAGCTACTACAGCGGAGGTATTGACATATTTCCTGGAGTAATGAGGAACAAAGAGGCTGAAAGGTAACTGCAAGTTGAATAGGATGCTCTACCACATATATTGCAATTCTGAACTCTCAGGCTATGACTACATGCACTGCTGAAACTATTGTCCAGCTATAAAAGCACCAACTTGCAAAACCTGTGAATCATCAAGTTCTAAATCCTTGGCATGCAACACATTTGGGATATCAGTTTAGGGAGTCACAGCTGCTGCCTGAACAAAAGAGGAAAAAATAGCTACTCCTTTCAAGCCCCTGTGAACATGCAGCATGATCTACCACATCACTTCAAATTGTCTCTTTCATTACGTCAGATCCAAAGATGGGAACTGCATGAAATTTGGCTCATCTGTCACAGCCAACCTTACTTTTCAGTCTTCTAGGTACATTCATTCCCTAGTGACCAAGAGTCACATCCTGTCCTCCACCCTCATGCCATAGCCTATATGAGCTAGAATTGGAGAGATGGTTATTGATTCAATCAAGATTCACGAGTTAAGGATGCGTTCATTTCCTTCCTTGAAGGCCTGCTGCTCTTCCTTCTGAAGAGACCACAAAAGCCCTCCAGCTATTCACCTCAGAGAAAAGCACTTTCTGGTAATACACTCTGGGTGGAACCTGAGGGTCTGTATTTCTGCTCCTTGTGGTCCTTTGCAGTAGCCGGAAGCCCTAGCAGCATTTGTCAGATGTGGGATTTGGCTAGCTGTCAAGGGTCTTCAGGTGGTTCAGTCGTTTCAGAGACAAAGCCACAGGACTCTTGTACACAGTCTTGTCACTCACTTAACATGCAGTATTAACTGAGACTTTTCACAGCAATCCTTCTGTGTTTACAGTTTGTTTATATATGGTAAAGACAGTATTAGCTGGCTCATTCAAGTTAATCTTCCACTTAACAGGACACAGATCATTCTGATGAATGCATTTGCATCGTTAGTCATTTTTGTTTCTATTTATCAATTATTTATCCTCACTGTTAATATTCCATCACAATAACTCATAAACATGTGTCAGTGGCTCAAATGAAGTTCACTGAAGCATTAACAGTATAGCTGGATATAGTAATACAAGTACTGCAACTCAGAATGGTGTACATACAGGAGGAAGGAAAGGAAAACGCAGGCTGTGGTTCTGTGGCATGAATTGCGAAGGCTTTCCCTTCATCTTCAGAGCACAGTGGGACTTTTCTCTTACCTTCTCTGAAAAGATCTTTAAATTTTTCTAGAGCAGGTGAAAAATAATACTGACCAATACAAATTTGGCAACTTTGGCTCAAGTTGAGGCAGAGTCCTAAACCACAGAAATGTCATTAAAAGATGTATAGCTAAGAGTAAAAATGGGTCAAGGTATGTTTTGCCAAGAAGTTTGTCAAATCAGTTAAATTAAAAGGATGAATTCTATAGTGTGATTTTCAATGTGAAAAGCCTTTCTGATCATGTGTATGTGTTTGCTAGTTAGCATTTCACTTTACAGATTCACAATGTCATCATTGAATACAATATAAATCAGCTCTTGGCTTACTTTAGATAAATAAATGAAATGAACCTGCACTGTGTCTTTTTGTTCTGCTTGTTTCAGAAAGCTCTTGCTGCAGAAAAGACTTTTCATCTTGAAAATGATTGTTTTGAGCCTTAAGAGGTCGACCAAAAAAGATATCATAGGATAATACACAAAAAAATACAGTAAGGAATAATACCAAAATAATAATAATAATAATTTTTAAATTTTATATATATATATATATATATATATGGTCTTTTGTAGGCAAATAAAAACACCTATTCATGTGCTACTTTAGTCACAGAGAATCTGGGTGGTTGCCAGTATATCTTTTTTTTTTTTTTTTTTTTTTTTGGTGAAAACATTTTTATTATATAATATTTCACATGCCAGAGAGTAAACGCACCATAGATACAGGGTATAATGACAATAAGAAAATCTGGGCCTCCCCACACCCTGTAGAACCAGAATGTCTGCATCTATCTGTGGGCTCCTCCCTGTCTCAGCCCGAACTCCCTCCAGGTATGACAGATTTTGCACATTTATTCCAT